>JARVGS010000835.1:17238689-17248736 GCA_031762315.1 Hypsolebias antenori | reverse complement strand
GGGAAAGGTATTAACACCCCACACACAAAAGAAACGGCACTGTGCAGCTATTGAAAGTCAATGGGAGGTGTGATGACGTCACTGGGAGGCGTTCGTAAGTCCAAGTTGCCGTAAGTCAGGGGTGACGTAACTCGAGGACTACCTGTATTTTTACTCCTGTGATGGACTTGCGACCTGTCCAGGGTGTACCCCGCTCCTCGCACATTGATTGCTGGACATGGGCACTGGCGACCCCCGTGACCCAACATAGAAGAAGTGGGAAAAGATAATGGATGGACAGTACTTTTACTTGTAATTGAGTACAATGTAAGCAGTGTAATAGTACTTGTACTTGAGTACAAATTTTCAGTACTCTTTCCACCTCTGGGCATGGTTTGAAGATGCTTTTTGGTAAACTGATGGTTGGCGCCTCCTGGGTCATCCCGACTTGTAAATATTCAGCACTTCACCTAAAAGTAGCGTTGCATCTAAAGACTATGTGCACTGCGTCTGCAGAATACCCAGAATTCCTCAGTGCAACCACTCCCAGGCCTTACAATTCAAGGTTTAGTCGAGATGTATACTCTGCTCCGCACAACGGCCGTCTATAGACGCGTTTGCGTCCCGTGGACTCCAGCGCAGCTTCGTTTCGAGCACATCTGTTACACATCGAGCGTTTTACACACACTTCCGCCCCCCTCTTTGACCTCTCCCCCCAAAATCCTCGTTTTGTCAGTCGGTGTAAAAGGAAGGTGGGCACGAGGGGAGCAGCGGTGGGAGTCGGTTCTCGTACTAGCACTGCAGCAAAGGATTGTGGGAACCCATGGAGAGGCCAATGAGGGCCCTTCAGAGTGAACGCTGCCGGGCACTGCCGCCCACCTATGGACTGCTCTTCAGCCGTTGCCGTGGCAACAGCAGTGCTTGATAAGAGAAGATTTGATTTTTATTTTTGTGCCTTTTTTTTTTTTTTTTTTTGGCTTGTGTTTTTTCCCATTTCTCAACAAAGGAACAGGACTGTGCCAAATGTCTTCAGCGCGGGCCATGAGAGTTAAAACAAGGAGCCCAAGTCGGACTCAGATAAAGTTAGAAAACAAAGAAGTCTGTGCTAAGAACGCCAATCTCCTTTTTAAAGCACGTTGAAGACTACAAATCCATATTAGATTTGCGTTTTCATTGCTAAAATTTCAAGTTTGGAAAGAAACAACACAAAAGCGCTCGTCTGGCTGTTTCTTTCTATGAACGTTTGTGGAAAAAGACTCCGCCGTGCTTCGTTTGTGTGTATTAAAGAGGAGGATGTGGCGTGGGCTGAGCCGTTCATGTTTATTCATAGCGCCGCTGATCTCTTCGCAGGTTTGGCTACTGTTTGCTCCCTTCATTTCTGTCCGTTTCCCCCTGTTTTTTTTTTTTTTTAAACCGTCACTTCATTCCTCTCCATGGCTTGGTTTAGTAAGACCAACTTGCTCTTTTGTTATTTTCCTCTTAATTTTAACTTTTCCATCCTAAAATTCCCAGGTGTGTGCATTTGAAATGGAAATCAAGTGATCTACTTAAATATAGACCAAGAGAGCAAAAAGAATGGATTTTGGGGAAATAAAATCCATAAAAACAAGGATGCCGCCATCTGCAAACGCTGTCCTTTCAGCTGCTTCATTCTCTTCTCATCCATTAGTTTCTTCTGTTAGTATTACCAATGTTATCGGGGACGTATTGGTGAATTTTAAAGGCGTCATTTGTTGCTTAGGGCTTAAACCTCTAACATTTCTCTGAACATCATTTGCTATCTGTGTGCGATTTGTGCACAGCAAACAGCAGACTAGAAAGTATCTGAAGGATGAAGGTTGGAACGTAGACAGACCAGTAAAACCAGAGCTTCGCCTTTCGGCTCAACTCGTTCTTCACCACGGCTGACCGATGCCACGCCCTTGTTACTGAGGACCAGGCTCCAATCCATCCTACCACCACTCAGGCACAAGAAGCCCAGATGTCTGAATTCACTCAGCTTATTCTGTAAGTGGATTTTGCCGTCAATGTTTTTATATTCATTAATTAAGTTTCTTCTTGAGCTTCTTTATTTTTCTGCATTCTGGATTTGAATCATCTTCAAAGGCCGACAACATTTGTGACCCCCTGCTGACACAATGAGCAGATGATTTTTGACGCAATGATATAACGTCACTTGCGGTATCGCAAGTCTTCTTGCAGCTTCACTGCATCACAGGTTTTTTTAAACCAGTTTTTTTTTTTTTTTTTTACTTTTTTTTTAACCATTTTTTTGCCTTTTTTGTTTTAAACTCGTTTTTTTCAGCCCGTTTCTAAAACAGTTTTTTTAATAGTTTTTTTAACCAGTTTTTTTTAAGCGTTTTCAACCCGTTTTTTTTAACCCGTTTTTTTTGCCCGTTTTAAAACCATTTTTAAAACTGTATTTTAAACAGTTTTTAAACCGTTTTTAAAACTTTTTTAAAACAGTTTTTAAACCCCTTTTTAAAACAGTTTAACAGTTTTTTAAAACCTTTTTTAACCGTTTTTTTTAATATTGTGTGTATAGCAGTACATTCATCTAATCATCATCGTCTTCTTCGCCAGTGTTTCAGAGCATATAAAAGAGTGGGAAAGGTTTGTAGGAGTGTGGGAATGATTTATAAAGCCTGAAACCATATATAGATAATACAATAAATGTTGCTACTTTGCAAATTTTCACCTACCATGTGGGTCTCTAGAATGTAACCCCCGCAATTGGTGAGGGATCAAGGTCAAGGTTTCTTTATTGCCATTTATTCGCATCATGTGTGGTACATGTGACTGAACAAAACTGTGTACACAGGGTCCCAGTTACATCCAACAAAAGTATAAATTGTAAAAGAAAAACTGGGCGGCCGTGGTGCAGTGGTAGTGGCAGCCGACCCCCGATCGGAAGGTTGGAGGTTCGAATCCCAAGTTCCCACACCATGTGTCGTTGTGTCCCTGGGCAAGACACTTAACCCCGAGTTGCTCCCGGTGGGACTGGCTGGCGCCTTGCATGGCAGCCTACCGCCACCGGTGTATGAATGTGTGTGTGAATGGGTGGATGGCTGGTGCTGTAAAGTGCTTTGGGGCCCCTTGTAGGGGGCTGGAAAGCGCTATATAAGTAAGCTCCATTTACCATTCTTTATTTTTGTTTGTTTGTTCAAAATTTGGAAATCGTTAAAAAGATGTAGATAAAAAAAAAATGGAATAAATGATGTAACTCTTAAATGGGCCAGTAAAATCTATGATTTTTTTTTATTTCATTTTTATTTTTTGCATGAATTGGACCCTCATCACTACATCAATCAATCTAGTACGCTTGTCAGCAACTGATCAATCAGCCACCTCAATTTGTCTCTAAGGTAAACGCCCCTTACTTGCAGGGGCTCCACCCCCTTAAAGAATGATCAGTGATTTATCAGCATGTGACTACTGGTGGATTTGAACCCTCAGCTCTTGCATTGGAGGACGACTGCTCTAACCACTCAGACACAGCTGCCCACAACTTTAAAACAATTTTACTGTACGATCATCATCTCGCTTCAGACCTGAAGCTGGACCTTTCGACCACCTGGTTCAACCACCAAACCGCTGCATTTAGTGCCAGCAAAGGAGGGTTCGACAAATTTCAAAAATGATTTGGATGGAAGTGTTTCTCTGCATGGAGAGGCTGCGTCCGGTGTAACAGAAGGTGTGGAGGAGTTTGTTAACACGAGGTCAAATTTCTGATCACTGAGGAGAGCTAAAGGTCTGAACAAGGTTTTAACGTGGACAAAACGGGTCTGTTCTGGAAAAGGATGCCATCTTGCACTTTTATCATGAAGGACGAAGTCAAAACACCTGGTTTCAGTGCATCTTCATCACCTTCAGCGTTGACTACCAAATAATGCACTTTGTTTTTTTCCCTTTCAGCTTCTCCCTTCGTCAGGGGTCGCCACCGTGAACTAGTCGCACGAAGACTTGCCAGTTGTTTTTACGCCAGATGCCCTTCCTGACACAACCACAGACCACCGAGCTACTACAGCCCTCTGTGTGGAGCAGAGAACTGCTATCTAGGGTTCCCGGGGGAGCAGATGGTGTGGGTTAAGAGCCTTGCTCAAGGGCCCAGAGTGGGGCAGATGAGGGTGGAGACAGGTGTGACTGCTTCACTTATCCAACCCCCATTTTTGATGTCGGTACCGGGGCTTGAACCGGCGATCTTCCGATCACAAGCTCACCTTCTCTAACCTCTGTACCACCACTCTTTAAACTTAATCATTAAAACTACAAAAATAAAGGCTTGAAATATTTCACTCTGTAATATGAGTTTCACTTTCTGAAATGACGATATTCTATATTTTTAGATGCACCTGTACTTTCACCAAATCTGAAAGCCAAGTCTCACCTTTTAACAGAAACCATTTTTGTAACTATTTAACATTTTGTAGGCTCAATCATCCAGGTAGATAACGCAAAAAGGTTAAATAATTTCATCTGGACTAGATTCTTTGAGGGAGAAACGTTTCGTCTTCTATCCAGAAAACTTCATCAGTCTGTGGCCTGCCAGCCAGATCTGTCCCATAAGTAGAATTCAATGTTGTGTTTCAAGCCTGTTGTAAGCTCAGAAGCTGGTTTTTAACACAAGCAAAAGGACCATAAGGCTACTTATGGGACAGATCTGGTTGGCAGGCCACAGACTGATGTTTTCTGGATGGAGGACGCAACATTTCTCCCTTAAAGAAACTACAGGTAGTCCAGATGAAATTATTTAACTTTTTTGTGTATTTAACCTTTTCGTTTTCAGCCAAATACACGGTCATGAATTTAAAAAAAAAGTCCATCTTTCATTTTTAAAGTTTTCAGCATCAGGGCAAAATAAAAAAAAATAAGCTGGTCTTTGCCAGGTTCTTAAATTATTTAAATCTAGCCCGAACAAAAACAACAGAATCCCATCATTTCGTTAATGTTAAACCAAGAGTGAGTGAATAACTGGTTCGGCCTCAGATCCAGCATCATTTAGAACCTCCTTTAGCAGCAGAAACGCTCAGGATTGTTTTCTGTTGGGACTATTAGGCTCATGTGGTTGTGGAGAGTTCTGGCCCACTCTTGTTTCCAGCGTTGCTTCAGTTCATTCATGTTTCTACTCAGATCTCTGAAGGTCCTACCACAATGTTTTAGACAAATTGAGGAATAAAGCGTTTGTGCTGGTATGCTGTTTGGTTTTCTCCAAACATGCTGCTGAGCCTTCTGGGTAAACATCTGTACTTTAGTTTTGTTCCAGAAGTCCTGTGGTTCCGTCAGATAAAGGTGCTGTCATGTTGTTTTTGGAGAGGTATTCTGCTGCAACTCGTTCAAACAAACTATTAACATAACTATTCAACAAAGTCTAGTTGACCTGTCATAACCTTTGACCTTCAACCTGCTGAGGCCTGTACAGTCTAAAATGGAGCTCAAATCTCTGAGCATTGCTCAGGCTGATCTTTCGGATGGATTTTTTTGCCACTCCTGTGAAGACTTGTCACTTGTCTAAATGTTTCTTGCCAATTATCCCACTGTGTGTAAAATAACTGAGCAAACAAGTCTGGAAAAGACCTCTGACCCATCCCATATTGATGGGCAGCAACAATTGCTTCTTTGACGTCATTGCTGACGTCTTTCGGCCTTGGTGTCGTGTTATGGGACAAATCTGCTCCGAAGCAGAAAATAAACAATTCAACTAAATTCAAAAATACTTCATTAATCCCAAAGGGAAATTATTTGTTGTTTTAACTCATTATCCTTGTTTCATTGAGATGTTATAGATACTGATGGTTGTAGGCAAGAAGAATCTCTTGTAAAGGTCCGTCCCATGGCAGATCAGAAGAAACTGGCTGCAAATGCCGTCCGATCCGTCCGCCCAGACTCGGCTGGCCTCTCGGTTTCCCCAGGCTGCAGGACTACCAGTATGCTGGGCAGAACTCCTCCGAGAACAACTGCCACTCCTCCCAGCAGCCTGCCAAGCTTTTCGTCAATGCAGACAGCTGGATGTGTCGGGGGACGATCCCGGTCCTTCTGCTGTCACAAGCAAAGTTTCCTGCCAGTTCCAGGATCTCAGTGGTCAGGCACTCAAGCACAGATGGCTGGTAGAGGGGATGCAACCACGGAGCCTCCTTTTCAACTCCTTTGAGATTTGGGGCTGTAGCTGAGATATTATCTGAGCTTTTGAGATATTAAACAGCTGCTCCTGAGTGTACAAAAAACACCTTGTTGTTTTTGTTACGTGTCATAAAAAATGTCCAAAAGTTAAAAAGTTTCAGTAAAAATCCTTCCAGTTGCACAGCATCTGACACCAGAGGAAACAATCATCCAAAAAAATGTGATTTACATCCAGAAAGAGAGGAATTAAATTGTCCAAAAGCAATATGTAAGAATGAATGTAAGGGTGCATTCACACCAGCCCTGTTTAGTCCGTTTTAATTGAACTCTAGTCCATTTGCATAGAAAGTCTGGTTTGTTTGGGGAGGTGGGAATGTGCAATCGAACTCTGATGCAGACCAAAAAAGCGACCTCTGGTCCACCTAAATACCTAGGTCTTAGTTCGGTTGAAGTGAACTCTAGTGTGTTTCGAACGCCATGTGAATGCAGGTAGACAGGAGACAGCTCCACAAACAGGAAGTGGAGGGCAAACAAACGCGCAGTGCTCTCACCTCATATGGAGCCGTCAGCCGCCTTGTGTGAACAACAAAATTCTCCATGGTCTTCTGCCTCATCTTCCACTCATGCTGAGTCCATTGTTGAAAAATGACAAAACAGAAATCCTAAAACCGCTAAAACTTGACGCAAAAGTGTCTTCTTTGGAGGTTTTTGTGTCATTTCTTTGAGTAGTTCTTAGTGCAGCGCCACCACAGGTGAGGGGGGTAGAACAGGTTGGCTCAGTTGACTCAGTGCAGTGTGAATGAGGACCGCAAAAGCTGAAAATGTAAACAAATGTTCTGAATTTTGGTCCCCAATAGACCGAGTCTACCGGACCATCAGGTGTGAAAACACTCTAATAGAGCTACTCCAACATTTCTAGATTTCTAGATCAATTCTAGAGAAAACCTCTGAAATCTCTGAAGCAGCGAGGCTGGAACCAGCTTTCCACTCACAGATTTTCTGTTTTGTTATAATAAATAATTAAATCTGTTGTTTTTGTAGCCTTCAGGTTAGATTTGAATACATTTTAAACGTGCAGCTTTATTATGTTCTGATAGGTGAAACCATAAAAATGGAAAAATTATTGACTTTTTAATTTTTTACCATGACTGCATAATAAAAAAAAGCTCAGAAACCTGGTTTTGAAGTAAAACCTTGATCATCTTTGTAGGAAAAAAAAAAAAAGGCCTAAAGGATCTCTCTTCCTTTGTTAACTGCCCTTGGGCTAAAACGACTCACAGGAGCTCAGCTTAAAAAACTGAGGCCTCAAGGCTCATTTTGACTCAGGAGCAGCAGGAGGGTTCATATTTGTTTTAACATTACCAACAGAGCCACACACGGAGAAATGACAATATGCAGCCACAGAAAACAACCCAAACAATATAAATAAGAACAAATAAAGGACACAAAGAAAGCGCTTCAGCAGACGGCTCATGCATTATACATCAGGACAACAGCAGCGACTCGGTCGCCGGCGGCTGAGGGATGAAGAGGATCGAGCTGCGGGGGAATAATGGGGTGGCTGAGGAGCTGAATCACACTCCTGGTCTTAAACTGGACAAACAGTCAGAAATTAAGTGATCTCACGAGAGACGATCTTGCAGATAAACTCTTCAATTGTGTTCTGCAGTTCATTCTTAGGAGGGTAATCATGCCTGGGAAATATCATTAAAGAAGCGCTATTACAACCGCCTGCATATTTATTTTAGGATTTTAGTGTTAAAGTCAATCATATTCTTTACAAATCCAATTTTCCGCTTGAATAACCATCTAAAATGACCCCGACGTGTAGTCTTTAAAAATATATATACAAACTAACAGTAACCAAAGTTTTTCACAAAATCTTTAGACCTTTTTTTTAAAGCCACCTTGAAAGAAATTTAATACTGAAAAAAAAAAAAAAAAAAAAATCTATAAAGACAGGCAATGGTTGAGATCCTGCTGTATCACAACCAAACATCAAGTGTGTGTCGCTCTATGAGACACATTCAAGTTTAGATTTTGTTTGTTTATTGAACATAAAGTGATATTTGGTGCTCTCTGGTTCAACAGCTGCATGTACCAGTGCAGTTCAGTGTTTCCCCTACATAGCCATGGAATTCCACAGGGTTCAGTGCTTGGACAAATACTCTTTACTTTATATATGCTTCCGTTAGGTAAAGTTATTAAACAGCATGGGATACATTTTCATTGTTATGCTTATACACAATTATATTTGTCCATGAAAGCAAATTAATCCAATCAGTTACTTGGACCATTGGTTCCCAACCCTGTTCCTTGAGGAATACCATCCTGCATGATTCAGTTGTTTTCCTGCTCCAACACACCCGATTCAGTGATTTATTTACTTCTGTTCTGCAGAAGCATGTAAATCACCCATTAATTAAAATCTAGTGTGTCGGAGCAGAGAAAAAAACTAAAGCATGCAGCATGGTGTTCCGCAAGGACCATGGTTGGGAACCACTGACTTAAGCCTACAAACATGTCTTAAAGACGTAAAACCATGGATGACACTTACTTTTCTGCTTTTAAACTCAGACAAGACAGAGGTTTTGGTTTTTGGACCTGAGCATCTTGGGAACACCACACATTAAAAATGTTACCAGAACAGCTTGCTCAGGAAGAGGGTCTGCGATGAAGGCTCAAAGTAGACTGCTTTGAGGACTTCTCCAGACTGCTGGCTCCTCAGATATAAATAACGTAATTAACTTACTTTTTATGTATATGAATGTTGGTTCAGTAGGCAAGGCGCTCGGTTCTGTTGGCAGGGCGGTGCGCCCTGCTTGTATAATAGTAGGGGAAACACTGCAGTTATTTGGTTGGCAACATCAAATAGGAATATAACAGAAATATATAAAGAAACAAATGACAGCTACTGAATGTTTTCATAGGATGAGGCTCAATTGTGTCTTAATCTCTAGTTTTGCCTTCATACACAAAGACGTTGTCCAGCCAACTGTTGATGCATTTGCGCCAACACGATTTAGTTGCAGAATAGCTAGCTAGCAAATATATCAGCAGCAGTTTGAACAGTAGCCTGTAGAAAAGAAAACGCTACTTCAGAACGCACGGAAGAAGTCTGTGCACGACTCAACGTAAAACTTTTACCTGACAGAAAAGTCCCATGGGACCAAAAAAAAAAAAGAGATTAAATAGATCCTGAAATTCTATACACAAGAGCGTTTTTCCTGCATATAGGTCACTTCTCAAAGGTTTCACGTAAAGAGGAGTACACAGTGTACATGACCGTAGTAAAAGTACACATTACATAGTGTATCCAGTTGTACATGACACATTATAGTGTATCCAAGTACCTGAGTGTGAGATAGTCACCCTTCATACTAAGCATATAAAATAATACAAAGTGGAATTCCACAAAATGTTTGAATGCACTTTTTATATGATATAACTGATTGCCATACAGGCATCATTTGTAGCTCTCTGCTGCTGTTGTGCATCATGACAGGAAACTTTTCCTCTCAGCTGATTTTGAAACAAGGTTCCATCATGTTTTGCTTGATGTTTAGCTTATAGATTCAGATTTGCCGTGATGATCCATTATGAACACATGTACCGTTACACATGTCGTAAACAGCCAGCAAGATGGAGGAGACATGTGTGAAGAGGTGGCATGGATTGGTGGGGGACATGCAGGGGGGGAGCTTCTCGCATCGGGTCGCACTCACCTTGTGCGGGGTTGACATAAGTAGCAGGGCCGGTGCCAGTGGGGGCTGTAGACGCAGGGAGCTGAGGAGGGGGAGGAGGTACAGGTGGAATTTCTAAAGGGGGGTTAGGGGCTTGTGGGGGGGCGTCTGGGACAGAAGAAGGAGGCCCTGGGGTGGTGGCAGTGTTGGGGGGAGGTTTAGCTGGGTTGGGTGGGGCGGGGGCTGAAAGTGATGGGTGAGTTGACCG
>JARVGS010000835.1:17101637-17113756 GCA_031762315.1 Hypsolebias antenori | reverse complement strand
TTAGCTATTAATCTGCATATTTTAGCTTTTGGATGTTAATTTGCATATTGTAGCTTTTTGCTATTAATCTGCATATGTTAGTTTTTAGTTCTTTATCTGCATATTGTAGATTTTAGCTGTTATCTACATATTTTAGCTTTTAGCTATTAATCTGCATATTTTAGCTTTTGGATGTTAATTTGCATATTGTAGCTTTTTGCTATTAATCTGCATATGCTTCTTTTTAGTTCTTTATCTGCATATTGTAGCTTTTAGCTATTAATCTGCATATTTTAGCTTTTGCATGTTTATTTGCATATTGTAGCTTTTAGCTATTAATCTGCATATTTTAGCTTTTGGATGTTTATTTGCATATTGTAGCTTTTTGCTTTTAATCTGCATATGTTAGTTTTTAGTTCTTTATCTAAATATTTTAGCGTTTAGCTATTAATCTGCATATTTTAGCTTTTGGATGTTAATTAGCATATTTTAGCTTTTAGATGTTTATTTGCATATTTTATCTTTTGGCTGTTAATTTGCATATTTTAGCTTTTGGATGTTTATTTGCATATTTTATATTTTGGATGTTAATTCGCATATTTTAGCTTTTGGATGTTTATTTACATATTTTATCTTTTGGATGTTAATTTGCATATTTTAGCTTTTGGATGTTTATTTGCATATTTTAGCTTTTGGAGGTTTATTAGCATATTTTAGCTTTTGGATGTAAATTAGCATATTGTAGCTTTTTGCTATTAATCTGCCTATGTTAGTTTTTAGTTCTTTATCTGCATATTGTAGCTTTTAGCTATTATCTACATATTTTAGCTTTTAGCTATTAATCTGCATAGTGTAGCTTTTGGATGTTAATGTGCATATTTTAGCTTTTCGCTATTAATCTGCATGTTAGCTTTTAGTTTTGTATCTGCAGATTTTAGCTTTTAGCTGTTAATCTACATATTTTAGCTTTTAGCTGTTAGGCTGCATATTTTAGCTTTTAGCTGTTAGGCTGCATATTTTAGAGTTCAGATATTAATCTGCATATGTTTGTTTTTAGTTCTTTATCTACATATTTTAGCTTTTAGCTATTAATCTGCACATTTTAGCTTTGAGCTATTAATTTATACTTTTTAGCTTTTGGCTGTTAATCTGCATATTTTAGCTTTTAGCCATTAATCGGCACATCATTTAGCTAGTGTTCTGCATCTTTTCTTTTGAACAGCTCAGTTTTGGCTGAAAGTCCTTGGGTGTCCAGCGACACGCTGCGTTAACATCTGGTTTGTCCTGACGTGAGCTGGACCTGATCTGCTGCAGAGTTTCCACTGCGGAGGCGAAACAGGCGTCTTTGGTGCTCGGGATGACCTGCAGAACATCCGGACAATCTGTTTTAAAGGAGGATCTTCATTTATTCAGCTGCAGCTTCACAAGTAATAACACGATACCTGCTGCTTTTTCTCAAAAACAGCCAAAGAGGCTGGGAGGGAAACAGGCCAGAACTTCCTGCAAAAGAAAGAAAAGGTCAGAAAGGTGGACGGCTGGACTCCTGCAGCCTCGGCCCACGGAGCTGGACGTACTGCTGGACGCCCAGGAAGGCGAGCAGGGCGAGGTCGGGCTGCTTGTTGAGGCGGAGGACGCACTCCCAGTACACGTCGTCCTCCTTCTCCTTGTCCAGGGCGTAGAGGGTGAAGAGCGGCGGGTAGAGGCGAGGCAGCAGGACGGGGAGCAGCAGGGCGAAGCTGCTCACCACGCGGCTGAAACACAAACAGGGAGGAGGTCACGTGATCCGCTCCAGATGTGAGCACCGCAGCTGCTGCTAGTCTGTACCCGGGTCTGGGCGGCTCCATGGGGGCGTCGGAGCCGGGCTGCGTGCTCTCCGTCGGCTCTGGGATTAGACCGCCCTCTTCTGGCAGGTCTGGGAACAGAAACCTGCAGGAATTTTAAAGCAAGCATGGCCAGTTTTGTACTGGTGCAGCTTGAACTGGTTCGACTGGAATCGAAGCCGCTGCACGAACCTGACGATCCGGAAGATTCGGTTCAGGTAGGACTTGATCTCCTTGACCGCCTGCTGCAGCAGCCGGCGGTTCGCTCCGACGCCGACGTACGTCATCCTGTACACCGCCACCAGAGTCTCCACCAGCCGGCCCAGTGGGTGGAGGGGGGTGTCACACGCCTAAAGGTGGAGAGCGTTTCAGTCCAACCTGAACCGATAAATCTGGAGCGTGACTCGTCTGTTTACACCAGAATTACTGATCTGTCTTTTTTTACCCTCAACTAAACATTCAGGTACCTCTAAAGACTAAATCTGTTTTTTTATTACTAAAAAATTAAATATTACAGTTTTAGGATAATTTTGATAAAGAGTTTCTTTTCAGCTTAAGTACATTTTTATAAAAGAAATGTCCCAAATAAATAAATAAATAAACTCGTGTATCTTGGAGGATTAAAAAAAAAGACAATTTCTGAATTTTAGCTTGTTCCTTTTGACAAAACAAACTAGATAAATCCAGATATTTCTCTTCTTTAATAGTTTCATTGTTCTAAATGTTGATAAAACACAAAATAATCTGTTAAGTTGTGCTTTTTCACGTCGATCTGTGCACAACAATAGCTGCTTCTGAAATTAATTTTGCGTTTGCTTCATTTTCTATCCTTTTATAATTTAGAATATTACCTATAAAAACAAAATCTAATTAAAAAACAACAACAAAAAGAAAGTTGATGGATGAAATCCCAACCAACGGAGCTATCTGAACCAAAAGCGCTGGCTGAATGCAGAGGTGCACACCCTGCAGAGAGGCAGGGACACTGCAGGTCTGGTAATTCACAGGAGCTGAAGAAGACAACGCTAGAGCTGGATGCTGGCATGAAAAGGGCCAAAGCAGCATATGCACAGAAGATCCAGGGACACTTCTCACAAAACACACAGAACATGTGGAAAGGCATTATGTGCATCATGTCCAAGGGATCCGTCACTATCTGATGCTCTCAACAGGTTCTATGCATGCTTTGAGGCCCCAAACAGACCCCGCAGCACCAGACTCATCACAGGAAGAAGAATTCTTCAGCGTGACCTCAGCAGAAGTGAGGAGTACTTTCAGGAGGATTAATCCTCACAAGGCAACTGGCCCAAACAACATCCCGGGGAAGGTGCTGAAAGACTGTGCCGATCAGCTCTGCGAGTTGACGCATATGTTGCAGCTACTGTCGTTATACAATGTTCAGACCAGCTGTATGTGTCTAACGGAGGCCCTAGGTTGGGCTATCCTCTTTTCACACAGTGCCTCTCCCACTGGATCGTGGATATCATCTGCCATGCCTACGCCGCAGGGCATGGCCCCCTGCTGGTCAGCGTGAAGGCACATTCTGCCAGCAGAGTGTCCGCTGTCTGGGCTTTCCTGAGAGGGGTTCCGATGGAAGCAATATGTGCTGCCGCATCATAGGCTTCCCCAAGCCCGTTCAACAGACTTTACAGAGTTAACGTGGTCAACCCTCATCCTCCTGGGTTAGGGTCTTCTGCAAGGGTCCTCCTCAGTGAGGTATGTGCTCAGGATTCCTTGTGACATCGTTGGTATTCATCATTCAGTGCTTTCAGCACCGCCCTCTGGCGGTCAGGAGGGATGAAATAGAACAAAAGTTACAAATGTAACTACGGTTCTATGAATCCCGGATGGCCATCAGAGCTTCTCTGTCACTTAGAATCCTTGCTTTGTGCGAGAAGATTCTGTAGGAACAGAGCCGCGGATGGTGGCAGGCTATAAAGCCTCTGATTGCTCATCCGTGTCACACACGTGTGACTTTTTTGATATTATTACTCGAACAGCGCATGATGGGAACATTTAGTGCTTTCAGCACAGCCCTCTGGCAGTCATCTGGGATTCATAGAACCATAGTTACAAATGTAACTTTCATTTCTGTCCATGAGGCTGACACATTGTCCAGTTTTAAGACTGGACTTTCATTTTTGATAAATCCTATAGTTAGGGTTGGTTTAGGTTGACGTCAGGCAGGTGATTTTGTTTTTCTTTGCGTCTTTGTTCTGTTTGTGTTGGCAAAACATCTAATAAAACAGATTTTAAACAAAACTTTTGGAAAGAACCATGATATATCAACAACTCATTTACTTTCTAAGACCCGTGACCCAATCCCGGATAAGCGGAAGAGAATGGATGGATGGATGGACGATGTGGTTGAAAAATTCCCCAAACGTCTGGTCTTTGCGAGTTTTCCCTCTTCATGGTTCTGTCTTACCCGATCACAACTAAGTGAAGCCCGTTGCACTTTAACAACGGTCCATGTGAGACGTGTTGACCACAGAGCAGTCACACTGAATCTAAGGTTTGCGCTTCCTCACCTGGAGGAGGTAGAGGCGGATGGTGTGATATCTCTCCACGGTGATGGGTCCGTCGTGTTGCGGGACAACCTCCAGACTCTCCAGAGTTTTGCTGTGACTCCGAGACAACGTCTCTGGACTGAAACACACACAAACATTCAAAACCTTTATTCTGGAGACAAACTAAAATATGGTTCAGGCTGTAAATATCTGATTGGACCTGTCCTGCACGTGCTGCCGGTTGGTGGTGAGCGCCACCGTAATGCTTTCCCAGGCTTTCTGGTTCTCCCCTTGGCCGGGCGCCTCACAGCCCAGCTGGGTCCAACACTCCTCAAACACAGCCTGCCACTTGTCCTCTGCGGACACACACAGACGGCCCAACTTCCTGTCACAGAAGAGAAAACAAAATAAACTTTAACAAGCTAGAAAAGACATGACTGTGAAAATGAGACACTTTATGAGCTTACACTGCCCGGTTCTTGTCCTTGTCGAAGTCAAACAGGTGAGGTTTGAAGTAGGAACCAGTCACTTTCAGACCGGATCCCCACTCGCCGCTAAACGAGCCCTCCAGGTAGTCTCCATTTGCCAAGGTCAGAACACCCTGGGGGAGACAATCAGTGACTTTATTGACTAAAGATGACGTCCAAGATGCTTTCAAGCAGCAGAAACCAGTTACCTTTCCACTGAGGGTCCAATCGTCAGAGAAATCCCCCTCGTAGGTCGTATCATCCTCTGACAGAAGGACTCCCGTCCCCTAAAAAACAGCAAACTTTCAAATTGAACTCCATCTCTTTAACAAAGCTCCTAGAAAGCTGATGACACCCTCCAGATGGAGGGTGAAACGTTTCTATAAAAAATAAAATGTCCAGATGACCTGACTGAGAATTATTGGATTTGGTACCTGGATTATTGAGCATGCACTTTCTTGCCTAGAAAGCTTATTTTGGATTTAAATACATGGAAAAAAACGTGAAAATTTGTTTTCAATTATCCAAAAAAGCTAAGTCTGGTCCTCTGGACAACGTTTCTACAATTTTTTTGCTTTGTTTTGTTTTTGTTTTTTGAATTTCCAGAGGACCAGACTTAGCTTTTTTGGATTTTTCTACCTGGATTACTGAGCATGCATCAGGGTGTTTTCAATTATGGTATGTATTTTTTTTCCTGCTACTCACTTTTGACATTTCTCTACAAAAGGTGAACTTAGTTCAAAACTTGGCCAGGAAATGTGACAGGCTACATGTATTCCTAAAAAAAAGTTAGGCCTTATTAAATATAATATTGAGTTTGTCGCTTCAGAATTTACATGATTGTTTTCCTTTTTGTTAAATTTAATCCATGCGTTTTTGCAGACACTACATACTATGCAATGTTTCTATATTAGCATATCGAAACATTCAGCTCATTCAGGAAATAGGAGCTCTGACTTAGTTTTTGCAATATATTTTCAACATATTTACTTTTAAAAATGCTTTAATCACAGAAACACAGTTCCTTCAAAATCATTGTTTTGAATACTTGCTCAATTTATACTTTAACTACCATTCTGTTTGGCTAGGCTTTACCTACATTAAACTTCAAGCTAGCTTTTTAGTTAACTTAACGCAAACACAGTGGACTAAGTATTCAGCTCTGAGGCACTCCGCTAGCCTTCAAAAACTTTTTGCTTTTAGCTAGCATTTTCAGATGGCCTTATATTTTTAGTTTTTAGTTAGCATTTTATTATTATTGCCTTCAACCAAATGTTTTTAATCACAGTTCTTCTAGCTAGCCTTTGATATTTTAGCTAGCCTTTTGTTACTTTTGGCTTACTTTCGTGATTAGCTAATATTCTGCTCAGCTTAAACACCTAGCTTAATCATAATTCAGCATATTTCAGCAGTCATTTAGCGCTCATCGTTCACATTGCTTCATTCCTATAGTTAAAACAGATTATCAGCTCCTAAACACAACAAGTCCCACAATTCAATGTCTGGATGTGATCAGTTTTAAATCTTTATTTTTATACGCAATCACTGAGTTTCTTCCCATTTAGTTCCCATTTTTTACTACCCAAGTTCTCACCATCATCTTGTTGTCTTTAAAGGCTCCTTCGTAGTAAAGACCAAACTGGGTGACGACGACCCCAGTGCCCTGCCGCTGGTGGTCCTGCCACATGCCCATATATTTTTCTCCCCTGCAAGAAACGCAAATCTTATGAGAACACAAATTCTGGAAGACCTGCAGAAAAAAGACGACACCGGAGAAGACATAAAAATACAAAGAGTATACACACAAGGAGACATAAATAAAACGACCAAAAGAAGACAGAGATAACGCAAAAAGAACAGAAAGGCATAAGGACAAAACTAAGCATAGAGAGAGAATAGAGATACAGGTAGATGTATTAAAAGATACAAAAGGAGAAATTAGAGCAGTTTTCAAGGATTTGAAGATTTTTTTTTAAAGTACTTTCAAAAGTAGAAAAGTTACAAAAACCAAAAGTCATGGTATTGATACATGAATGTTTAAAACGGTACAAAGTTTGCACAAGTAGTACGATGCAAAAATTGTATGAATGGAACGTGAATAATGAAAACAGGATCACTACAGTGTGAATTTCGAGTCATCTTCACACTACAGAGTATTTTTATAGGAGTGAGTAGGGATGTGCAATATTATCGGCATGGTATAAAGTTCAATATTGGACATTCACCATTCCATCAAAATAGCTCACCAATATAAAACATTGTTTTTGTATGACATCCCAGTGACAAGGATGCCTGCAGCGCTAGCACAATGTGATGACGTCACATGCGCCTACCTAATCTGATCATGGCAGAGAGGAAGGAGTCAAAATGTCGGCAGTGTGGAAGTTTTTTCTTTCGTTGAGGATGTCAGATTCTGAAGATTTTTGGACTAGGTTGAGCCTCGCTACATCGTCCCCAGTGAGAGATATTTTTCCGACGTAGCCTTGCCCGAGTTACAAGCCGTCATTTTTGACGTCATTGAGAAGCTAATAGTCGATAGCACTTGGGTGAGTTTTACCACAGACATGTGGACGTTGTGTTAGCCCCTGTTAGCATGATTAGTCTTACAGCACAATGGATAGACAAAAACTTTGAACTTGAAAAGACTGTCCTTCATGCACAAGAGTGCAGACGATCCACACTGCAGCTAGGAACCTGGAACAAGCCTCCACAAGTGAGACAGCATCACAGGTGACTAATGCTAATAAATAACATGTAACACTTTTCATTTAATATAAGTTAAAGTGCTATGCATTTCATATGGCTGTTACTGAATATGTGTCACCAGCTCTTACAGCTGTTACACAATTCTTGTAGCAAATAAGCCTAAATAAGAGGGCTATGTTCAGACAAAGGAAAGTATATTAAAAATATTGGTATTAGTTATCGAACAAATAAGTTCAACATATTGTCATATCAGATATCGGCCACAAATCCAATATCGTGCATCCCTAAAGTGAGCGTACTTTGTGATGTCATCAAAGACTCCGTATCCTGTTTTCTTGTCTTGCAGCCACTGGCCGATGAAGACGCTGGGGGAGGACGTGTTGTGCTTCCCGCTGCGCAGCATGCCGTGGCCGTGCCGCACGCCGTCCTGGAAGGAACCGTCGTAGACCTCACCACTGGCATACCTGAAGTTGAACAAAGGCAGAGCCTCTTACAAAAACTTTTCACAGCTTTCATTGGTGGAAAGTTAATATGAAACCAAATTGTGCCAAAGTAGCAGATTGTAAGAATGTTGTTTCAGTTTTCAGTTCTAACCCCAAAGGGGTGGTGGATACAATTGTCCAAGTTTAAAATAAGTGAACGTATTTGTCTAATGGCTTTTAAAACATTGAGGAATTTTGGGCATTTTTATATAAGAAAACTGGAAACTGCAAAGACTAAACATTTTCTGAGCTAATCATCACAATCCTTGTTTTTTTTTTTTTTTCTCCTTTAAACCATAAACTCTGCTTTTATTGCCCCGCACTCCACCAGCATTGACAACTTAGCTAAAGTGCGACATCTTTTGAGATTTTTCTTTTTATTAACAAGGTTGTGAGCATTAGGGCCCTTTTTAGCCCCCTTCCTATGATCCCCCTGTCTCTGCCAGTTTAAACTGGTCACTGTGCCCAATTTAAATGAGATTAATGGTTATATGGGACCTGCTGGACCTTCTAGTGATCCAATCTCATAGTCTTTTAATAGTTCAAAAAAGTTCGAGGCAAAAACATTTTTTACAGTGGTCCCCCCACCCCACTACCGTGGCACCTTTTGTGTGCAATAATGAAAATGGAAGCTTGGCAAATAGATATTTGAAAGATTGTTTAAGTTGAGCTCATATTTAAATGAGCACCACATTCTTGAGGCATTTTAGTCTTATTTCACAGTAGTGAGTCAGCACTGTTGATGGTTTATGATTGAGGTTCTTTTAGCCACATGCTGACCAGTGTTGTGTTGACACTGTCGGACAGTCTTCCATACAGTGGAACATCAGGTCCTTGGGTCTTGTCTGGAAAACTGAGTGGCGCTTTAGACTGGCTTGTATCCATTTTAAGAGAGAAGATACATTTCAGTCCGTGTCAGAACTGTTGAATCTGCAACGCTCCTTAGTTGAGGAGTGCCCCAGAGCTGAATACTTAGCCCACATCTCTTTTCTTTGCATTTACTTCCTTTATAATATTCTCTCTGGAAACATGGAGTCACATTCCATTTTTATGATTATGACACCAAAATATATGTGCCATTAAAACAAGAAAATCACATTTCTATGAACTGACTGTTAGATTGTGTTGCAGAAAGCAATGTGTGGATGTCAAACGTTTTACATTTAAACAACAGCAAAAAACAAAACAAGTTTTGTTGTTTGGGTCAAGTGATGCTTCTAAAATTCATAGTGATCTGGGCCCTTTAGCACTTGGTGATGAGCCAAGCCATTCATCGCCTAGATCAGTTCCCTTGGCAGGCCGATCATCCATTTTTTTCTTCTTCTGTCGATGTGGGCTATGCGTGAGAGAAGCGGAGCGCTACGTCAGTAGCATTTTTGCTTTTGCTAGCGCGTCTGTATTGTGCGCCGCTAGTTTAGCTCTACGTCATTGCCAACCGGGGTGATGGGGGCATTGAAGGACATTTGGAAGGCAGGGCGCTCGGTTCTGTTGACAGGGTGGGGCGCCCTCCTTGGATAATGGGAGGGGAAACACTGGTACTGGAAAACATCACTCCTGTATCTAGCCTCACTACATCGGCTTCAAGTTTTTTTTCCCAGTTGATTTTAAAAATTATTTTATTTGTATCTAGATGCAATCATGGTGTTGCTCCACCATATCTGTCCAACTTACTCCAGCTGTACGTTCCTTCACGCTCTATAGGTCAGCAGATCAGTTGTTGCTGGTTGTCCCAAAAATAAAGAGAAGGCAGAGAGGTGATCGGGCGTTTTTCAGTCGCTGCCCTCAAACTGTGGAATGAGCTGCCTTTGCACATTAGACAGACCGAATTGCTTCCCGTTTTTAAATCCTCACTTAAAACACGCCTCTTTTCCTCTTTATCTTCGAACTCACCTGTATGACCCCAGGCCATGCATCTTGCCCTCTTTCCAATATCCCTGATAGAGATCATTCTTGTTCAGTGTCTTATTAGGAGCCACAAGCTCCCCAAAGCTGCAGAAATAAACAGAAAAAGATGAAGAAAAAGGAACAGAAATCTCTGACAGACAATGCAAACTGAGCTTATATTCAGACAGACTGAGGTGATCTCACTGGCTGAGACTTACCCGTCTTCCAGTCCGTTCTTGAATGATCCGGTGTAAATCCTGCCATCAGGCCATTTTAACTCTCCACTAAAATAAAAAAGTAAACAATAAACTAATAAATCAAAACCACAAAACTAGAGAAATTGTATTTTTGGCTAAAATCCAGTGTAAAGTTCATAAAGACTTTGCTGAAATTTGATGAAAAAGCTAGAACTGAATGGTTAAAGCGACAAAAGCAGAACACTAGCTTTAGGGCAAAAGTAGCCAAGAGGTAAATAAGTCTAAAAACATGTATGCTAGGCTGTCGTCAGGTCCAGGCCTCCCTTGCAAAAGAAATCTGTGATCTCAATAGGATTTGCCTGGTTAAATAAAGGTTACTATATAAATAAATCATAGGTAAAAGTAGAATAAAACAACAAAAAATATAGCCAGCTTGCTGAAGCAGATTTGAAAATGAACAATATTTTTGACAAAATTTAAGATAGCTTAATGTATTTCACTGGGGAATTAATTGTATTTTTTTTTAATTTATTAAAAAAATATATAAAAGTAAACTTTTTTTTTTTTTAAATTCATAGCATAGAGCTATTGTATGAGCTGAACGTGTTGATTCATGAATGGCTAAAATAGCACAAAGTATGCAAAGGTACTTGGACAGCAAAAAAGACAGGAAAATTAAAAAAATTAAAATAAACAGGAAAATAATAGTGTGAATGATGAGTCAGCATTAAGAATGCTGACTCAGCAGTCCTAAAGTTAAAAACTCCTGAGTAAAAAAAAAAAAAAAAGTGTCCAACCTGCCATGGGGCTTCCCAGTGAGCCAGTGACCTTCGTATGTCCCATCTTTGAAGCGTCCGTCTTTATAAAAAGTGTAGGACGCTGTCCTGCAGATGGGCGGTTCGGACTTGGGTCCTGAACCACCTGCGTTCCTCCCCGCTCCACTCAGAGCGTGATCCACAGCCTGGTTAATGGCACGAAGCCACTTGGACTTAAAAAGAGAGAGTGAGCACAAAGGACATGAAATGCAGCTTTTGCAAGACGTGGGTTTAAAAATAAATAATCACCTTCTCTGTGGGGGACGAGGCGAGCAGCGTGAACGTCTCCTCGGGTGTGATGACCTTTAACCCCTGTCTGCTCACAAACACAAAAACAAGTACTGTAAGTTGGAAATTAGTTGTTTCATTTGTACATTTCATCTTTGCTATACTGCCACCAAAATATTTTTACCCATTTTTTTTCATTTTGTCAAAATTATTTTAATAACAAGTGGGAAAGGGACACCAAGAACACTGAAGAAAAAACAACAACAACAACTATGGATTAACTTGGAAAAACGTGTCATTTAAACTAAATGTATAAGTTTATCCTCAAATTAGATGTATAACTTGGTTTAAAATCATACATTTTAAGTTAATCTCAAGCAAAATTTACATTCATTCAAAGTGAAAGTTTAAGTTGCATTAACCATAAACCACTTTTCTTTTTTTTTAACTTGTTAGAAATGAACTTTTGCAGTTTGGTTGAACTTAATATTTAACCTATTTATTATTAATGTCTACTCTACATGTACCGTACTTTTGGCCATATAAGTTGCCCCTTTTTGGATAAATTAGCATGACCTGCAACTTATACACTGAAGCAACTAATATACTTTTTTTTTTCATATTTATAATCCAATTTTTGGCTGAGATCTGACGATTTCATTCATTCTGACATGGAAAATATTGCTCATTACCATTTTCAGACACTAGAGGGCCCACAAGTACCGTATTTTTCCGCCTGTAAGTCACAGTTTTTTGCATAATTTACATGTCCTGCGACTTATAGGCCAAAGCGACGTATTTATGGATTTTTTTCTCCATATTTATAAACCAGTTTTTGACTGAGATCTGACCGTTTTCATTCATTCAGCCTGAAAAAAATTTTTTGGGACAGAACCACTTTCAGTCACTTGATGGCAGCAGAGTAGTAGTAGCAGTAAGGCATGCCGTTATATTATGTAATAGGTAAACGTGGCTAAAATGACAAATTCAAAAAAGTTCAAGACAAAAACAACTGGACTTTATTTATTATA
>JARVGS010000835.1:16944029-16955064 GCA_031762315.1 Hypsolebias antenori | reverse complement strand
AGAGATGGCTCAATCAGGTTAAGCTAATTTAGGCACTCCTCATATTGAGATATAGAGACCCAAAATGTGCTAAACCACATGGTTGAGCCGGCAGCTAAAGGGTGCTAGGGCTTTAATCAGTCATTTTCATTAGCCAAGTGTCTTTCCAACTCCTACTCTGCAGGCTTTCTGGTGCTGAACCAGATCATCAACCCCTTCAAGACAATACAGTTCAGTTTAAAGGACCAGTTTGGCCTGGCCTATGGAGGCCTGCGAGGGGCAGTCTGCTTTGCTTTGGTCTTCACTTTACCGGAAAGCACCTACAGAAGGAACCTGTTTATCACAGCTTCAGTAATCATACTCCTATTTACCATTGCTGTTTAGGTGGGTAGCACACTCAGGCCTTCTTCAATGTTTTTACCTAAATGTAGCCACCGTAGGACAAGTACATTTCTCTTGAACATTTGTTTACATTGGTCTTAGAATTAAAATCACTCTGAAGGAGAGTTTTTTGGCTCTCTGGGAAGGTCCATGATTGGGTGCATGAGAAGAGAGTCAGAATGAGAAAGGAATCTCAAATTCAGAACTGATATATTGCTGTTTATCCTGTTCATGGACTAGATATTCCAAGCAAGGACATCTGAGGGAGTGTGGGAGCTTGAAAGGTGGACATAAGTTTAAATGTGTAGTCATTGTTTCCTGTTTGTTTAAGTTTTCTGAACACTGTTGTCCATTCTTTGTGCAATTTTAGACTCATTTTAGACTATTATAAAATGTCTTCGTAATACACTGAGCTTTCTTTAAATCTTTCAAATACTGTACACTGTTTTATTTTAAGTCTACTCCACTGCTTTTGTCTAATGCTACTTTAAGCTTTTAGCAATACTTTGGCTATATTTAGCTTCTGGCCAGCCTTATATTACTTTTAGATTCTAGCTAGCCTTTCACTACTGCTACTGCCCACGATTAGCCAGCCAGTACTTAATTTGAGCCGGATCCTACCAGAACAAGATCTGGGAACTCTCTTATTTTGACAGGGTGCGTTCCGGTAACTGTTTGCTCAGATCCGGTACTCTCAGGTTTAATAATAACAAAGTTATGAGCAAATATGACGGCCTTGAAAGAAAAAACTTATAGTGAATATGTAATCTGAAAATAATTATATAAACACTCATTTTAAACACAACAGCCACTTGTGACTTTTTAATGTTGCATTCGAGCTGCATCTTCAAGTAGCATTTCTGTCTCTACCCTTAAAAAATGTTGCCCTTAAAAGAGTGGTGGGTGGCGAGCTAATCAGGCAGTCATGCGCTTGCAGGAGCCACAGGCAGCAGCCATGAACAGACAGAGAAGGCGCCTGAAGGTTTAACATGTGGAGTTAGACAGTAAATTCAGCAGAGAAGAGTCAGGCGCTAAAAAGGAGAGGGGTTTGTGGTGTTCTCCAGGAAATTATCTGGTTTAGAACAGCAAGGTATGACGGTGTGTTCCCATTAAAGAACACAGAGACGTGTCTCGTCTCTCAGCAGTACGTCAACAGTTTTAACTGAGTTTCTATGGAAGCAGAAAAGACACCATCAGAATTTTCTCGAGGGAAGTTATCTTTGGATAACACTCATTTTGTCATGATAATGACTACAACTTGATCAAGTTTACATATACTGAGCTAAAACTTGGTGTGGTAGTGGCTGAGAGTCATCCCAAACACATACTTCAAGTGCCAACAGATTAAGCAAGATCTCGCTAATGCATACGATTGTGTGTAAAATTAACGTTTTAACCACAAAAGCTAAATCTCTGTTCCTTCTGGTCATTAAGCAGAAAATATAGTTGCTTATGCATGATATTAGCAATAAAGTTAAATGTCGGACTTCGACCATTCTATCAAAATAACTCATCGTTATAAAAGGCTTCTGTTTTAAGCAAATTCTTAATTTAAAAAACTGCCAACTATATCTATTAATGCACTACTACTTATACGCTTTTCACTTGTCACTTGTGCACAGGTTGAGTTTAGCTTTGTGAACATTTACAAATTCACACCTTTTGAGTTTTGTCATTGTGTTAGAGCGTAAATGTCATGAATAAATTTGACACTAAACATAATCCAAGTTGAAGTGTTACATCATTTTCAGCCCCCGCTTTGGCATCTGCATTTGTAGCAGGCCAAACTGACAAAGACCATGCAGAATAATGTAATATTTTAATTCCACGGCAGAAAAAGATATGTAGTCTCTGTAAGTAGGTGTAGAGGGGAAAAAAATAAACAAATCAAGTTATCGGCCAAATAAGTTTTAACATATCGGATATCGGCCAAAAATCTAATATCGTGCATACCTCGTTTGTTTTAACTCCATTACTTCTCATCTCAAGATTATTTTAAACCAAAGCTCTGAGCACTATGCAGTCATTTTAAGAATGTTAGGCTTTTAATCTTAATGTTTGTTTTTCTCTAGAAAACAGAAAATGTAAGAAACATTACCTAAAAGTCATTATTTAAAAGCAATGCCCAGGTTAAATGTATTCTTCTACATCTCATTCAGCAACGCATCTATTAGAGGCTGAAACTGCGTGATCAGTAGTCCTGAACGAGTGCAGCAGGTAAATGCACAAACTGTTCGTACTAAATCTGATTTAACTGCAGCTAATGAAGCTGTTTTCCATCAAGGAAAGTGCCATCCTGACTGCGTACTTGTTTAATGCAGACAGTAATGATAAAACTTCACAGTTTATGTCTGCAAGACTTTGTTTTTTCTGCTCTTGTCTCCTTGTCAGAGATGAGAAGGAGGCGTCTCGTCCAAAGAAGAAGCTTCTGGCTACAGACATAAAGAGAATGCACAACATCCTGTCTAAGAGCATGTACAAGATCCAGCACGGTAACAATCATGATTACTATTTCAAACTAAAAGTGTGCTTTATATTTATTGAGCAACCAAATTCTCTCCCAGAAAGCAATAAATGGATTTACAGCTGAATAACTGCTGGAGTCAAACCAACTCAGAATGGCAACCACAGCTAACTGACTTTAGCAAACACAAAAATGACTGTATCTTATGGGATTGTGCAGATTTTGAGCTAAAATCTGATGTGGTAGTTGCTGATAGACTTCTATATCACACACTCGCGAACAGATTGCCTGAGATCTTTAAAACATGCAAAGCATCAGGGCAATTAGCATTCTTTGAAGGTATACTAGCTTTATTTTGGAAGACATAAATGATTATGGAATATGTGTTTATTTTATTTAGTTTAACTTAAAGCTATGCAGCAAATTTAGATGATGAAATGAAACAGTTTAGTCAAATTATATACACAACAACGTCAAGGCATTTGTTTGAGATACATGTCAAAAACACAATTTAGGCTAAATTTTAGGATGGAATTATATAATTGTTATTTATTTATTTAATATCACAAAGTGTTTGTCCTTTCAATGCATTTTTCTTAAACCTATATTTCATCTTGTGGATATTGAAAGAGCAAAGCTCCTGATTGTGTCAAATGTAATATTTATGTCCATGTCTGAAGTCGAGCAATGGGTTGAAAAAAGGAAAAAAGGAAGGAAACATAAAATCTGAGCCCAGAGCAAAAAGTAGTTATATAGTGACGGAAATTTCAGATATCAATAGCTGAAAGCTGAAACATTTTGTGAGGTCTAACTCTGATTGTTTTCCTTTGTACCCCTCTAATTTTATTGTTAAGATTGTGGAATGCAGGTCTGATACCAAGGGGGGCCCTCAGCAAGATCTATACACTGTTCAGTTCATATCATGAGACCAGTTTGGACTCTTTTAGACTGAAATTGGAAACGGACTTTGCGGAATCCATAACAGACTCAGTCTGGAGAATGATCATTAAGAACATTTACTCATTTTCAATCTGCCTGATACATGCTGTAATTCAGTTAAAGGTATGGCACAGGTCGCACTGGTCCAAAGGCAAGCTGTCCAAGATCAAGGCCAACCTGTACCCCATATGTAATTGTTGCAAACAAACTCCAGCTACACTCCTGCATACATTCTGGACCTGTCCCAAACTGCAGACCTTTTGGCAATCTATTTTTGACACCTTCTCTGGGATATGTGACAAAACTGCACACCCATCACCATTCATCTCATTGTTCAGGGTGGTCCCTGTGGATACGTCCTTCAGCAAATAAGAAGGATGTGATTGCTTTTGGCTTTCTTCTGGCCAGGAGACTTGTTCTGTGCAATTGGAAGGCCCCATACACCCCAGCATAGATACATTGGATAAGAGAGATGATGTATCATATCCATCTGGAAAAAATCAGATACAGTATACCCTGAAGCCATCATGCCATTGTGCCATCAAAGTTCAGTCCTTCCAGCCTCGGGCTCAGGTCTGTCATGGCGGCTGTCTCCAAGATCCTCCATCTGCCTGCATGGACCGAACTCTACGGACCCATTCAGTTCCGCAGGGAAATCTTGGCTGTTCTTTGTCTGCCAGACCTGGTCCTGGAGGGCAGTGTGGGAGGTAGCTGCTGCAATCCTTATTTTCATCAAGCTGCTTACGGGACCTGCTAACAAGACCTGCTAATGCTGCTACCAAGACCACGCTGCTAACCAAACCACACCGCAAAAAGTACCATGGTGCCAACGGGACCATGTTGCTTAGAGAAATCTCATTGCTAACCAAATCTCACTGCTAACAGTACCATGCTGCTAAGAAAACCTCACTGTCATCAGAATCAAGTGCCAATAGGACCATGCTGCTGTGGATTTATTTCTTTTTCACTTTTGGTGCCTTGTTTTTGTATTTTTGATGTATGCTTTGAATAAATCCTAGTTTATGTTAGTTTAGTTTATGTTAGTGCTCGCATTAAGCGTGTGAACTATAGCCGAACTAAACCTATGAGAATCCTGCTGCTGTTGTTCAGTGTATTAATAGTGACTAGTGTATATCGTAGATCTTTTAGCGTACCGTGGGGCGTTCATTTAGCGTACATCTTAGTTAATACCATAGATCCTTGTTTATGTTTTCCTTTTACAGTTTATATTTTTGCTATTGTAGGATGTAGCTGGGACCTTGTGTATACAATTTCGTTCCACCTCATGTACCACATGGGATGCGAATGTCAATAAAGAACCATGAATCCTTGAAGGGTTCTGTTAAAGGATTACGGGACATTTGGCAGCCCTTTATGTTGTATGTGGAAAACTTGTCAATGTGTGTGTGACTGATACGGTATGGGAGGGAAGGGGTGGGAGATTTTTTTTCTGTGTGTTCTCTTTTTTTGTTTGTTTGTTTTTGGTTTGTTTTTGTGTTTGTAGTTAAAAAAAACTGTGAAAAAAATGATAGAATTTAGTGGGGACCCTGAACCTGGAATTTGACAATGCAGAACACGACCACTGCACAAGAACTGCATGCTAGTGTTCCAAAACAGCTGGATTAAGAAAATTTGAGCATAAATGTGCAGAAACTATTTTAAATGATGTATGTAGTAGGCATTTTAGTGTTGGATTTAATGACACTGCAAACAAGAAAATAGAATTATTTGTAGAATCTGCTTTTTTGTTGGATTTATCTTCTCAACTTCTGTGCTATCTTCAAGGCACCTGTGTAATTTTTAATCAGTTTTATGTAAAGTTTTAAATGTTAACTCAAGTTCTGGTGTTTAACTTCCAGACAATGGCCTACGCCAGTAAATACAAACTACCAGACGACAGCCGAACCTGAGAAATTCTGATTTGTCGCCATGCCAGTGTCCATCGGTGTCAGGGTTTTAGCAGGCAGGAGAGAACCCAATGTGTAGACAAGACTCTGGAGGCAGGAGATACAAAAATATATGTTTAATAAATACATATAAATATTATAAAGGAAAAGGCTGATGTGGCAGCAACTCACACGCCGGAGATTGCAGCAAGACAGGACACGTCAGGGGAGACCCAACGATGACGCGACAAAGGACAAGACTCACAGACAGACTTATATGCACAGACAAGACAGGATGTGATTACAAACAGCTGGGAACACAAGGAGGAATTAATCAAGAATAATGAGACACACACAAGGGTGCACAGACAAGCGAGGCCCACTAGATGGTGCCATCCCTACAGTCGGAGCCTCTGCACTGAAAGTTTTTGTGAGCAGGTTTGTGAAAAAGGTTGTTTCACTGAACTGGGCTCTTTATCTTCAACCTGCCTCTCTTCCACTCGTACCTTCTTCTTTTGTAGCCAGTAGAGGACAACTCTAAATCTCAGAAGTACTATTCCCTCCAGCCTGGTGGGAATCTGGATTCTGCTTTTGCTATCAGAAGACAAAGTCATGGTGAGCTACTAAAGACTGTTCAATAGCAACAAAACCCCTAAAGTGTAGATACTGTACTCAACAACTTGCTTTACTGAGTTATTCCTGAGCTGGATCACCACCAATCCTCTGGTGAGCCTCCACGCTCCTCATCCTGCTCTTCAGTCTCTGTGAAGAGGATGAACACCGTCAAGGAATTAAAAAGTCCCGGTCCAGCTGCATCCCAACATCCAGCTGAGGGGATTTCTGGTTCAAGAGGCAGGAAACAACCAGTTCCTATAACAAGAAGACACATATCCTATAGGAAGAAAACGTCATCTCTGAGCATCCAGAAGGTGGCGAGGAACGAGAACTTCATCCTCCACGTTGGGTCCCTGAAAATAGTCATCCAAGAGAAAACAAAGCTGAAAATCTGTTGTGGAGACACTCATCACCCAGGTCTCAACACTCAAGGACACTACAATAGAAACCTCATGTTTCATCCCCTTTTTTGCTCCTTCTGGTGAGTACTGTCCAGGGATTGAGCTAAGTTTGGTGGGACATGCCAGACAACCTCCATCGGTAGGCACTTAGGAGGCATTATAATCAGATGCCTGAATTGCCAAAGCTGCTTCATTTGATGTGGAGGAGCAACAACTCTACACTGAGATACCCCTGGATGTCGGAGCTCCTCCTATTAAAGCCTATCAAAGGCTGAACCTGGCCATGCTATGAGATAATCTCATTTCTGCTTATACAGGTAGTCCTCGGTTTTCGACCGGCTCCGTATCCGGTATTTCGCGTTTACGGCCGCCGCCCCAGTGACGTCATCACACCTCACGTTGCCTTTTTTTATGCAGCATTTTATGTTTTTTCATTTTTTTTAGGGTATTGTGTTAGCTAACTGCTTGGAATCACATTAAAACGGCGTTCTAAGTACGTTGTTGTTGTTTTACATTGAAAAAAACGTGTTTAAAAAGACGTTACGGCCGCCACGTGCTTTCAGTTTCGGTTTAAGGCTAAACCGGTGTCGGGCCGGGCCGTTAGAACGGAACTCGGCCGTAAACCGAGGACTACCTGTATATGAAAAGCAGTGCCTTTTAGCTATTTGAAAAGACTAAGACTGGATGTTGCGACAGGAAGCAGTGACGCAACATAACCGGAAGCTGATGTTAAATATCAAAGAAAAAGAAAGACAAGTTGTTTTCCAGATTATATTTTTGGACATGCACAACCAAATATTACATGGTTTAATTCAGGCGATCACAATACAAGGGAAGTGAAATGTGTTTTTTTTTTAGATAAATTGACTTCAATGTAAACTTCACTTGATAAAATTGCTCAGCAGAAAAAGCGAGTAATCAATCAGAGGAAACTGTGCCCTCGGTTCAAATTCTGAGTTACGTACTTCAAAACAGGCATCTAGAAAGCTGGAAAGAAAATGGCGCTTCACTAACGTTGAATAATTTTATTCGTCTTGAAGAGATAGCCTGCTAACTTATATTAAAAAAACTCTCCATAAAGCTAGAACTTTATATTATTCATCTTTAATAAATGAGAATAAAATGAACCCCAGGTTTCTGTTCAGCGCTACAGTTAATCTAATGAAAAGTCCTGTCTCTGCTGATTCATGTATCCCTACAACTATAATGACTTCATGAGATTCTTTATGAATAAAATTATTTCAGTTAGAGAAAATTCAAACCATTCTTCCTACTATCGCCTCTGATTCCCTGTCAGATGAGGCAGCTTTAGAAATGTCACTAGAATCTGATTTATGTTTGGTCTGTTTTTGTCCTATCACAACCAGACTGTTAAAGACGTATTTCCCCTAATCAATACCCACATTTTGGATCTGCTTAATTGGTCTCTAATGAATGGCTACGTACTACAGCGCTTTAAGCTTAACGTAATTAAAGCTTTACTAAGAAACCTGATCTTGATCCAGGAATTCTGTCGTTCTGTGTCTCTTCCTCCTTCCTGTCCTCTCAAACCCAACCGGTCGAAGCAGATGACCGCTCGTCCTGAGCCTGGTTCTGTTAGACGTTTCTTCCTGTTCAAAGAGATTTTTTTAAATTCCATTATTGCCTTTGTGCTTGGTCAGGATGGGAGACTGTGACGAAGTGAAGATTCAACACAATCTGCTGCTTCCTTAGAGCAACAACTTTTATTCATTGTTTTTTTATGAATGTGAATTTATTTGTTCCGTGCCCTGAAACAACTTCTGGTGTGACTTGGATCTGTACAAACAAACTGAACTGAACTGAACTGAAATAATCTGTTGCCAAGAAGGGACTGTTAAGCATACGTCATCGTTTTATTTATGATATGATTTAGAGAGAGACAAGTTAGAACAAGATCTTTAAAAAGATAACTTTCAGAAACATGAGCGAAGAAAGATATTTTTAGTTAAACCTAAACTTATAGAGGGTATAGTTTTTTAATGTTTTGTGTGTTGTATTTTATTTTATCATTACAATGGGAGGAGAACAGTTCTAGAGGAGCTTTGAAGCTTTGAAAACGTACACATCTTTACACATATCAGCAGGGGCAGACTGGCCGTTGGGAGCACCAGGACATTTCCTGGTGGCCTGGCCCGGTCAGTGCCTGCCGAGGGACTATGTTTGACTTAACTCAGTCTTGGTGGTTTGCGTTAATCAGGTAGTGGTGGCCTGGGATGGTATCAAATTCCCGTCCTGGATTATTGTCCCAGTCCGCTCCTGCATATCGACAACAATCCTCATTTTGTGGCTCATTCCTTGGCACAGGATGTCTGCTGAGGGTTTGTTTAGCAAAGTCACCATCCAGTACCTGTGGCGTCTTTCCTGATAGTACTGAAATAACTACATATATGTAACTAATATCCTGAAATAACACTGGCTGATTTGTTACTTTACAGACCTGAGTGATTGAATTAGGGAAAACAGTTCACTACATCCAGTTAGGAAGTGAAGATGTTTGTGGCCACATCTTTGGTTAACGAAGTAAAATGATCCACAAAAATGGTCAGAATCCTGACGTATGACACTGCAAAGTATAATAGTAGTGTAGCAGTAGTAGTACTAGTCATGGCAGCAGGAGTAGAAGTAGTATAAAAGTAGTTCAGCAAGATTAGTAGTAATAGAAGCAGGCGTAGTAGCTGAAGTAGTAGCAGGAGGCAAAGGAGGAGGACATCTTAGGACATCTCACCAGAAAGTCCAAAAATGCTGTTTAGGATGAAAACGATGGTAATGATGGCAAAACAAAACCCTTCAGCAAACTGTTGTTATTTTAAATCAAACAGTTGTTCCAGAAAATGTCAAAAGGAAAGGTAAGAAGAAAAGAACGACTGTCAGTTTGATTAAATCCAGAAAAAATAATGCCAAAGCAATACCAAAAGAAATTGTAGTAAAGAAACAGTCGCATCACAACTCAGATTTGTGTATAAAAGTTATAAAATGCTTGGTTACCATGAAAACCCAATGCACAACCTGTTGTTCATCATACTGAATGTAAAAACTCTTTCTTTAGAAAGAGGAGGGCTGGAGGAGGAGCGTGTGGGAGAAGAACCTGAAGATGATCGAGCTGCACAACCTGGAGCACTCCATGGGCAAACACACCTACCGCCTGGGGATGAACCACTTTGGAGACATGGTGAGTTTACAGACCTGGGTCTTAACAAAGACGAGGAAGCTAAACATAGTGATGAAGTGGTACATCAGTCAAAATGTGACAACACATCAGGGCACAACTGAAGTGTGAGTGAAATGAGACAGACTGGCTGTAAACACCTGACCTGAGTGCTCCTTCCACAGACCAACGAGGAGTTCAGACAGATCACGACCTGCTACAGACCTCGTGAAGACAGAAACGCTTCCCTGTTCATGAAGCCTAATTTCCTGAAGGCTCCTTCCAGTGTGGACTGGAGAACAAAAGGCTACGTTACACCGGTTAAATACCAGGTACCAACATATTTCTTTTTCATTTATTGTGTGTTCAGGTGTCTTTAGCAGCTGTAAACTAAATAGAAACACTTCAAAATAATGTTTTTAAGGTTGACTATTGGTAACTCCAGAAGTTCCTCCCTCACTGCTGTTTGTTCAAAGATCCATTAGTCCAACACGTTCAGCAGTACAGTAGTCCCTCGCTACTTTGCGGTTCGTTTTTCGTGGACTCGCTGTATCGCAGTTTTTCAAAATGAGATAGGACATAACACACGTATGGCTGACTGATGGACGAGCCGCACGATCTGCAGGGACTTTTAATTTACAATTAATTATTTTAAATGATTTAACACCTGCTGCACTGTGTGCAGCCCACACTGCAGGAGAAACTTCCTGCAGCTCCTCCTTCCTCCTCTGGGATCTCCTTTCTGCAGTGGAGAAGTGGTCGAGACGCAGAGCGCAGCCGTGGCTGACATGCTGTGCTCCTTTAGGGCGTTTAGAAACATTGTTTAAGACATTTACAAGGTCATGTGACACCATGGTTGTGTGTGAGGGAGTAGGTAAAGCTTAAAGCCCCAAGCTTCAAAAATATATGTTGGCTTCCATAAACCTGCTGGCTTCTACTCTCATCAAAGAGAGAAGGTGGAAACTTAATTCAGTACCATTTTTTTGTGGGATTTTGGGTAGTGTCCCTTAGAGGGGTGGTACTGTCAGGATCTCAGGGGTATTTGATTGTTTTTATAGTTTTTGTTATGAACTAATGTGTTTAATTCAGCCATTGGCTGATCAAATCCTGGCTGGGACCTTTCTGAGTGGAGTTTGCATGTTCTCTCCGTGCATGTGTGGGTTTTCTCCGGGTGCTCCGGTTTCCTCCCACAGACCAAAAACAT
>JARVGS010000835.1:16878406-16890536 GCA_031762315.1 Hypsolebias antenori | reverse complement strand
GGATAAAAACAGAGTGAGCTCAGCTAGAAGTTAGAGTCTGTTGGAATCTACGATCGAGATGTCCAATCGTTAATGTAAGGACCTCATTCAGCTGAATGGCTCTCCGGCTGGTGTCAAGGTGAGCGTCTGTGAATACATTAACTGTGTGAGCTTGTGCATCAAGTGTGTTGATTGTGCAAATGCTTTGCTGGCTTTTATCTGTGGCGGAAATAAATGACACTATCATTTCTAGCAGCTTAAAAGTCGTGTCCTGTCTTCATTGTGCCGACCTTTTATAAGAACCTGTAATTTCACAAAACAAGTGCTAACTGAGTTAGCCCTGGAGGCGGTACAGTCTCTGATCGCCACAAACCTTCTGAGTTTACCTGGTGTTAAATATAAAAGTTCACGCCCATAAGTAAAAGTGTTTCTTCACCGTGATCACTCTGAGGTTGACATTTTCAGGCTCCAGAGGGTAGGCGCTGGTGCACTGAAGGATAACAAAATTTTCATTGTGCTGCTTCACCGTCTTGTAGACTTGGCGCATTGTCTCCATTGACTGCATCCCACTGGACACCACCATGGGACGACCTGACAGACAAGAACTCAATGATCATTGTAAATGCCATGTACAGAAAACCAAACGTTAAGTTAGCTATCATTATATCGTAACAAGATTTTATAGTGGCTTTTCAGACATAATACTAATGCTTCTTGTGTGACCCAACAACAAGTGCATTTCTGTTTGTGATCATGTGCATTAATGGCAAATGTTTTGAATTTCCAGAAAGTGGACTACTGTAGACTTATTTTTGACACTTCTTGTACAGTGACCTCCAAGTATCTGCTAACCAGTAATCTTTTTTTATGTAGTTATGTCTATTATCACCTTTCTTGGCTGTTTTCTCCAAATAGGGAAAGTTGTTGGTGTCTCCAGATCCCACTTTAAAAAAAGGCACATCCAGTTCATGGAGAAACTCCACTGCCATCTGAAAGACAGAGTATAAAAGTGGAGTTAAACCTCTGACTCACAGCATCTCAAATCTTTTGACAAAAATCTCTCTTACCTCATCCATCCCTGAAGCTGTGAAGAAGATCCCCACCTCAGCAGCATATTTCTGCAGCTCTCTGTACTGGTCATGGCTGAACTCCAGATGGCGCTTGTGCTCGCCGTAAGTTTTTCCCCAGGAGTTTTTGGAGTTGTAGGGACGCTCCAAGGCTCGCTTGCTGAATTTGTACTCGAGCTCGCTTTTCTGGAATTTGGCGCAGTCAGCGCCATGATCCTGTGAAGGTGGACACGGGGAAACACAAGTTATAGCATTGGGCAGGAAAACAATGTCATACAACACACTGTGCAAAAGTTTTAAACTGCCCTTGATTCCTTTATATTTGGTTTCCAAGGATCCAGACCTCCCTGAGCTGACATTTTCTGGAAGTATTTCAAAGTTTTCCATTGACTGTTGCTTTCTGTCCATGCAGCTGACAGTAAATAAGTCAATCAATGATGTGAACTCTTCAACAGGCCCTCATGATCAGTAGACTAGGCGTTCCCAAACGTTTCAATGCCATGGCCCCCCAAACAGCATTAGCTTCTGGCTGAGCCCCCGCTCACAAACCCACAAATAATGATATAAAATATGTAAAGAAACATCAACTTTTAGAATGTTTCAACTTTTACTCACTATATTCAATGAATTATTACAGCCGCTGAGCATGAAAATGTTATTAACCAACATGTTTTAAACACCATTATATTCCCACTGAAAAAAAAAAAAAAAAAAACTTTTCAACAAACTGCTGACCAGAAGAACAAAACAAAAGAAATCTAACCTCTCTCTCAAGCGTGTTTATTTGGAAATGACAGATACAGATTGCCCTAGCGGACAATTTTTATTATTATTATTAGGTCTGTAACAATAACAAATTTTGCTGGGCGAGTAATTGTCTCAGAAATTATTGTGATAAACGATAAAATTGTTTGAAATTTGACAAAAATTAGTAATTATTGTCAAATTTAAGAAGAAATGTTGGTTAATTTGTTTCGAGTATAGTATCCTTTTTGACCACCAGATGGCAGTATAAGACTGTTTGAACCAAAGGATGGTTAGTAAGGGAGTGAGCAGCGTGTCTCTAAGATAAATGGGAGGGAGGCCCATTGACTTGACATGAGCTGACTGCTCATCCTGTTTTTAGATTCTCAAAATAGAGAATGCTCGGTGTGGTTTGAGCTCTTTAGCATAGCATTTTTCACACAAAGCTTCAATAGAAAGAGCGAGACACGAAGAAACTATAACGCGATAAATGAAAATGAGGTAGATAATTTTCCTTTATCTTGCAATTAATTGATTTATTGTTTATTGCGACAAGCCTAGATGTGACAAATGCATGAACCAGTTTTTCCACGTCATTTTTAGATAAGATGTTTCTAATTTTAGTGATATTACGCTGGTGGAAGAAGGCAATTCTAGTAAAGTTTTTAATGTGGGGGATAAAAGACATGTCCTGATCAAAAATAACCAAGATTTTTAACATTAGAGCTGGAGACCAGATTAATGCCATCTAAAGAGGACAAAAGACTGAAAAATTCATTCCTAAAATGTTCAGGTCCAAAAACTAAAACCTCAGTCTTGTCTGTTTTCAAAAGCAAACAATTTAGGGTCATCCAGGTTTTTAAGTCTTCAAGACATGTTTGTAATCTAAGTAGTTTATTGGATTCATTGGGTTTCATGGACAAATATAACTGTATATCATCAGCGTAACAATGAAGATTTATCCCATGCTGTTTAATAACTTTACCTAATGGAAGCATATACAAGGTAAAGAGTATTGGTGCAAGCACTGAACCCTGGGGAACTCCATGACTAACTCTGGTGTATGAAGAAGATTCATTATTTACATTTACAAATTGGAATCTATCAGATAAATATAACCTTAAAAAATATGACCTTTTTAGATAAATATGACCTTTTTAGTCCCAGAACCACAGGTAAATGTTTAATGTGAAATGAAATATAAAAAATTACAACTTTTACAGCTCCTTTGTGTTGATTTCAGATACGTGCTTAAGCTGCCGTACATCGACCGCACTCGTGTTGGAGTTTACGGAGAGGTTAGTCTGTTGACTCAAAACACTTCAACATCCGGTTCATGCTTGCAGAAGGAGTTATCCGATTCCTACACACAAAATCTTAAATGTGAGGTTTCATTTTATCCAAATTTATCTGTTTATTTAGATAAAATACATACAAATCATGAACATTTGTTGCCAAACTTTTCAGTTTAAACAACTAAACAGCATCTGAACCTGACCTATGGCAGTTTATTTTCTTTTCCTACAGTTTGAAATTCAATTCAATTCAGTTTATTTTTATAGCGCCAAATCACAACAAAGTTGTCTCAGGGCACTTTACAAGAACATTCACATACATAGAAAAGCCAGTTAGTAAAGTTCTCTATCTAAGGAATCCAGCAGACGAGTTGAATCTTGGCTTCGTTGCAGTCTCCCATCCTGAGCAAGCACAGTGGCAACAGTGGAAAGGAAAAACTCACTTTTAAAAGGAGGATCCCTCCAGCAGAACCAGGCTCAGGACAAGCGGCCATCTGCTTTGATCGGCTGGTTTGAGAGGACAGAAAGGAGAGACAAAAAAAACACAGAATGATTGGTCCAGGTATGGGTCCAGGTGTACCTGAAAACCAAAAAAAGCACAAGTTAAGGATATAAAGAATAATTACAAATACAAAACAGGTTGAGCAGAGTAAGTAAAGAGAGTAGCAGAGTGAAAAAGTGGAGTCAGTTTGTCCTCCAGCAGTCTAAGCCTTTAGAGACATGCTCTCTCCTACTACAGTTAAGACTCTGGCAGCAACATTTTGGATCAACTGGAGACATTTTAAAGAATTATTTGGACACCCAGATAATAAACCGTTGCAATAGTCCAGTCTAGACGTGACAAATGCAACCAGTTTTTCTGCATCATTTTTAGATGATGTTTCTAATTTTAGTGATATTACACAGGTGGAAGAAGGCAGTTCTAGTAAAGTTTTTAATGTGGGGGGTAAAAGACATGTCCTGATCAAAAATAACACCAAGATTTTTAACATTAGAGCTGGAGCCCAGAAGATTAATGCCATCCAAGGAGGGAGAAAGACTGAAAAATTAATTCCTAAGGTGCTCGGGTCCAAAAACTAAAACCTCAGTCTTCAAAAGAAGAAAATTAAGGAGCATCCATGTTTTTTATGTCTTTAAGACATGCTTGTAGTCTAAGTAACTGATTGGATTCACTGGGTTTAATGGACAAATATGATTGTGTGTCATCAGCGTAACAATGAAAATGTATCCCATGCTGTTTAATAACTTTACCTAATGGAAGCATATAAAGTACCGTAAAGAGTATTTGCCCAAGCACTGAGCCCTGAGGGACTCCATGACTAACTTTGGTGTATGAAGAAGATTCATTATTTACATTTACAAACTGGCATCTGTCAGGTAGATGTGATTTAAACCATTTTAGAGCTGTTTCTGTAATCCTAATCTCATATTCGAGCCTCTGTAGTAAAATATTGTGATCAACTGTATCAAATGTAGCACTGAGGTCTAACAGGACCAATATAGACACAAGTCCATTGTCTGAGGCCATGAGAATATCATTGGTGACTTTTACTAGTGCAGTTTCTGTGCTATGATGAGCTCTAAACCCTGATTTGAAACTCTTCAAACAGATTATTTCTTTGTAGATGTTCACACAACTGACCTGCAACTATTTTCTGTAGAATTTTTTAGAAGAAATTTAGGTTAGAAATAGGTCTATAATTGGCCAGAATTTCTGAATCAAGGACAAACTTCTTAAGTAAAGGTTTAATTACAGCAACCTTAAAGCGTTGTGGGGCGTAACCATTCATTAAAGGCAAATTAAGTAGATTCAAAATGTGGACATTAATTAGGGGAAATACCTCTTTAAACCACCTGGTTGGGATGGGATCTTGCAGACATGTGGATGGTTTGGATGAGGCCATTATTTTTTGTCAATTCAGAGCGTTAAACAGGACAAAAACTGTCCAAGCACAAATCAGGCTCTAGTGAAATTCCTAAAGTTGTCTCATTTGACAGGGGACTAGGAATAGTAGAAGGAAAGATGTTTGAATTTTCGCTCTAATTGATAAAGAATCTCATGAAGTCATCACTACTTATAGTTGTAGGGATACATGGTACAACAGAGATGGGACTTTTAATGTAATAAAATGAAATGTTTATAAATTATTTTATACATACAGTGCCCTACAAATGAGTTCCCTGAAGTTTTCCACATTTTGTTACGTTACAACTGCAAATTTTAGAATTTTATTGGCATTTTATGGGATAATTGCAAATAAAATCTGAAAAGGTCTGACGTACATTATTCTTTCCTGCAGGAGCATCACATAAGCTCTTACGAAAACCATGAAAGGCAGACTAATTTAAATTTAAGATCTCATTTAAAAAGGCTAAAACACAGTCACTCTGTGGAGCTAACTGTGCGCCTCTGCAGGGTTACGGTGGATATCTGACCCTGATGATGCTGAAGTCCGAGACGCTGATCAGGTGTGCAGCAGCTCAGGCTCCCATCATCGACTGGACCATGTATGGTGAGCAAAAACACATTTATTACCTCTGCTGCTGCAAAACTCTTCATTTCCTTCTTTGTATTTTTATCTTTTGTGATTTTTCCCCCCCCTCTTTTTATCAGGATTATGTGAATTTAATTATAATTTACTCTGCTTTTGGGAATTCAACCTGTGAGTTTTAAAATGAAAAGTCCTCTGTTTAAGGAGTGAATCCTCAGAGTTACTCAAGGAAGATTTGCTGGATGTGATAATAGTGTGACTGACAGGCACTTGAACCTTTTTATAGTTAATAATATAGAGACCAACGTGTATAATTTTTTTTTTTTTTAAAACAGCGTTTTCTGTTTTTTGTTTTTTTTTCAGCTTCAGCTTTTTCAGAAAGATACTTCGGCTCGACATCAGTTGAAGAGAACAGATACCAGGTGAGCTGCTTTTTTATTCATCGTCATTCTGAACGATCCATGCATCCATTATCTTTTATCCGCTTCTTTCAGTTTGGGTCACGGGGGTCGCCGGTGCCCATGTCCAGCAATCACAGTGCGAGGGGCGGGGTACAGATTGGACAGATCACAAGTCCATCACAGGGACACATAGAGACAAACGATACAAACCATCCACTCTCTCACTCACACCTAGAGACAATTTAGAGTTACCAATCAGCCGAACATGCATGTTTTTGGTCTGTGAGAGGAAACCGGAGTACACGGAGAAAACACACGCATGCATGGAGCGAACATGCAAACTCCACCCAGAAAGGCCCCCGGAATTGGATTTGAACCGGCAACCTTCTCGCTGAGAGGCAGCAGCTCTACCAGGTTTTCTGCATGTTTTATGCCTGATGCCCTTCCTGATGCAACCTGGTCTTGAACCTGCAACCTCAGGATTACCACTGCATTGTCTTATTTTAATTCTATTTTACTTGTTTTTACTGTGCATATAATATTATGTTTGTTTTTATGATTGACAATGTAAGGTGACCTTGAGTGCCAAGAAAGGCGCCTACAAATAAAATATATTATTATATTATTATTATTACAAGACCTGACCAGCAAGCTACCACACTAAGTGTGTAGTTTAACTAGTATACAGTTTACATAGTGCCCAGTTGATACAACATGTAGGTTTTTGAGTGCACATTTGACAAAGTATCTAGTTGATGAAGTATTTCAATTAGTGTACAGTTAAATAGTTGTTCTTAAAAAACTTTTTTTTTTCTTTTGTGAAGACAAACAGTTAAATAGTAAAGCTGCTTCAAGCTTCAAGCATGAAAACTTGGTGTTTCTCCTCCTGAAGGTTACAGTTAATGTTTTCCCTTCTAAGTGGGTTACTTAGAACTGGGCCACGCTGAACTATTTTTGTGACTTTGGCAGTCGGAGAGGTGTCTGCATCTTTGTTGCGTGGTAACAGAGCAGAGCGTCAAGACACGGCTTGTCCTCCGAGCTGCGGAGACACAATCAGGACATAAGACGTCTGGTTGACCATCTGAGTGGAGAGGTGTCATGTCTCTAAACTCACATGGGGGGGAATGACTGATGAGAATGACAGGTGGAGGTATTTCTTCTAAAATAACACCATCGGTATAATGAGGACTTCTGGTGCCACAGATTGAAACTAAAGAGTTAGAACTGCGTTCTCTACACAAACAAGACATTGGATAAACCTTTAATTTCTAAAAAATATCCATTAGGATGTTTTTTATCCTTCTTCCTAAAATGAAGGGTAAATGGTCATGTTGAACAACTACAGTTAAGAATGAAGTACTAGGGGTGCAGAGGGTGCTGCAGCACCCCTTGATGGAAGTCGGAGGCCACAGTAATACACAGTAATTTATACATGGTTAAAGTATTGATGAAAAATATGAGTACAATCAGATGTGACAGCATGAACTAGGCATCTCACAGCCTAAATCTGCCCTCCATGCTCTTACCTGCATCTGTTAGCAAAACATCTCATGAACCATTGGACTGATTGTGTTGACATCTGAAAGCCTTAACCCAATTTCAAATGACTGACACAGCCTTCCGACTTTTGGGAAGCATAAATACCGTATTTTCCGCTGTACACATCACTCCAGCGGTTGTCGCATTTATTATGCGTCATTGCTGACCCCCCGGAAAATGTGGGCCGGTTTTGTGCCAAAAATCGATTGGCTGCCAAATAGCATCCGGTGGAGGACTTTAACAAGAATTTTACAAGATTAGCACTTAAAAACAATTATTTGTTTGCTTAAAATTATAATAAATGTGTGTCTCAATTGAACAGCATTTCACCTGGGCGGTGCAGTGCAATGCAGCAGATTTGACATTTGCTCCAGGAGTTCCGGAGCGAGCCGAAGGTGTCTTGGTATGGCAAGCGAAGTGTCTCTCTAATAGCCATTTTTAGTATTAATGAAACACTTGGCTTGCCATATTAGACGAGGGCCCTCTAGTGGCTGAAAATGGTTGTGTTCAATATTTTCCATGTCAGAATGAATGAAATTGTCAGATCTCAGCCAAAAATTGAGTTATAAATATGGGCGGGGGAACAAATATTTTGCTTCGCTGTATAAGTTGCAGACATGCTAATTCATGCAAAAAGGTGTGACTTATATAGCGAAAAATACTGTACACAAGGAATTACATAAGATATAAAAATAAATAAATACATAAATTGTTGTCTATTTTGTCTGATTTATTTATTGCCAGTCATGTGACCTTCATTGTGTGAATGCTTATAAATTATTCTAAGCTTTGAGATCTGCTTTTCTTCCATACGTTTTTCAGCAAGAAACTCATTCCAGCTTATTCCAGTTTCAAAACCTTCGGCTCATTTTTGACAGTCCTGCTTTGACTTTTTAGCACTGTATTTGTGCTTTTTTTTTTTTTTTTTTTTTTTTAATACATATTTTGCTTTATTTAATTCATCTTTCAAACACTTTATGCTGTTAAACCATTCACTGTTCATTTCGCCTTTAGATCTGGTTCAGCTTTGTTCCAGCTTTGTGCTAATTTCAGCTTCCTTTTGCTCCTTTTAGCTGCTTCTCATTTCAGCTGTTTTTGTTTTCTAGCAAATTTTCTGATCCTTTAAGCTTTTTTCTGTTAATTTCAGCATTTTTGTTCTTTTTATGTTTCATTTGGACAATTTCAGCTTTTTCTTTAGCCTTTTCAGCTATTTTTAGCACTTTTTCTGCTCATTTCAGTTTCTTTTTAGCTGCTTTTAGGAATTTTGTAATCTGTTCAGCCTTAGTCTGTATATTTCAGCTTATTCTGATAATTTTTGCTACAGTTCTTCAGGTTTTTCTTCACATTTCCCCCGTCTTTCAGCTGCTTTCCACTTATTTTCCTGCTTTCAGCAAGTGTCAACTGCTCAAACTCAACTTCTATTAGCAGTTCTGCAATGAAATCTTTTCAGCCTGATTTCAACTTCTTAATCAGCTTTCAGTAAACTCATTTAGCTGTTTGTTCCTATAAAAGTTAAGAAAACAAGCTAACATTTCCCCCTCAAAAAGAATCTAAATTTTTGAGAAAAAGTTTATTTTTTCTAGTATTTGCATTTTAAAGTATCTACAGAATAAATCTACAACATAATGAAAATAACTATAAAGGTTTTGTTTTTGTTTGTTGTTGTTTTTTTTTTTTTCATTTACCCTCTATTTGTAAATGTAGTCTCATTGAGTCACAAGAACGAAAGTTATTATGTAACTATGGTTTTATGAATCCCTCCTGACCACCAGAGGGCGGTGCTGAAAGCACTGAATGTTCCCTTCGCTCATGCGCTGTTCGAGTAATATCATCAAAAAAGTCACAGGTGTGACACGGATGATCAATCAGAGGCTATATAGCCTGTGGTCATCCGCGGCTCTGCTCCTACAGAATCTTCTCACGGAAAGCAAGGATTCTGAGTGACAGAGAAGCTCTGGCGGTCATCCGGGATTCATAGATCCGTAGTTACATATGTAACTTTCGTTCTGTTTCATCCCTCCTGACCGCCAGAGGGCAGTCCTGAAAGCATTGAGTGATGAATACCAACTATGTCACAAGGAATCCTGAGCACATACCTTACTGATGAGGCCCAGAGGACCCTTGCAGAAGAACCTGGCCCAAGGGATGAGGGGTGGCCACGTTAACTCTGTAAAGGCTGGTGAACGAGCTTGGTGAAGCCCATGATGCGGCAGCACATACTGCTTCCATTGGAACCCCTCTCTGGGCAGCCCAGGCAGCGGACACGCTCCTGGCAGAATGTGCTTTCACGCTGACTGGCTGTGCCCCACGGCATAGGCGTGGCAGATGACATCCACAATCCAGTGGGAGAGGTGCTGTTTGGAGAGAGGATAGCCTAACCTAGGGCCTCCATAAGACACAGACAGCTGGTCTGAACATTGTATAAAGGCAGTAGCGGCAACATATGCCTCCGGTGCTCTCACTGGGCACAATAATCCAGACCCCTCGCCAGGTGTAGGTTGAAAATGTGCCAGCCTCAATGGTTGGTTACAGTTAGAGTGAGCTAACACCTTCGTACAAATGCCGTGTTTAGCCACAAGGTCACATCAGAGCCCTCAGGCCCTCACCTGAGGCATGAGGAGCTGAGAGAGAGCCTGTAGCTTGTTGACCCTCTCGCTGAGGCCATAGCCAACAAAAGCTGTCTTACATGAAAAATCACTTGAGGTCTGCCTGCATTAGAGGTTCAAATGGAGGGCGGCACAAAGCTTCGAGAACCAAGGGCGGTTGCCAACCTGGTGCTCGTGTAGTTGTCTGAGGGTGTAACCTATAGGCACCATGCAGAGAAGAGACTAGATCATGGCTCCCCACCGCACGGCCATCGATGCCGGCGTGATCAGATGATATTGCTGCTACATAAACTGTAAGCCGCGAAGGAAGGAGACCCTTATCAAGGAGAGACTGGAGAAATTCTAGATGGCAGGTACTATATAGGAGACTGGATCCTCATTGTGATCAGACTCCATTGGGAAAACTGACGCCATCTGTTTCCGTCCTGCTGAAGAGTAGAGGGTGCCCTGGCGCCCAGGATGATGCATCTGACAGGGTTCGAAACTCCAGTCAGCTGCTATCCTAGCCTTGCAGTGGCCACACCCACGGCCAAAGACGTTGAGGATTGGGGTGCCATATCAGTCCCCCCAACCAAATTAGAGTAAGGGGTGGAAAGGCATATAGGAGGCCCCTTGGCCAAGGGTGGGCCAATACAGCCTGGCCCTGCACATTCGATGCCCCGGTAGGGGAGTACCCTAGGGGACACTAAGGTGCCCACTGGTGGTTGATGTAGTAGACAATAGAGGTGTTGTCCAGCCGAATGAGAGCATGCCCACTTCCAGGTGGAGCAGGAAGTACCCGAGTTCCAATGTGCTGCACGCAGCTCCAGCACATTTGTACGGTTGGAGCGGTCCTTTAATCCCAGCGGCCTTGAACCATTCTGCGTTGCCACACAGTGCCCAATCCCTTGAGCTGGCATCTGTCATGCCCACTTCCCTGGGACACACTACCACTTGCATGGGGACACCCCTGGACGAATAATCTTCATCCCTCCATGGAGTCAGGGCCTGAAGACCTGACCATGTCATTGCAAGCCTGTGATGCCTGTGCGGTCTGGCATTCAGGCGAAAGCTGTTGAGCCACCTCTGTAAGGGCCGAAGTGGCAGCAGGAATAAGGGCACCACCTGAATGGCTGACGGCAGTTTACCTAGTAGCTACCTGAAGGTAACTTAGGGGAACGGCTTGCCCAGCCTGAACCGACTGACCAACTGGAATATGCCACCCACCCTTGAGCAGATGGGTGAGCTATGGATGGTAAATCCAGAATCGCCCAAGAAAAAGTATAGTTTGGAAAAGGATCAGGCAACTCTTCTCCAGGTTGACATTAAGGCCCAACTGGGACATTTGAGCGAACAGGCGTGTCGTGTCGCAAAAGGCACAGGCCCGAGACGGGGTGCAGAGAAGCCAATCATCTAAGTACAGCAGAACCTTCACTGCGAAGGCCTGCAGAGGAGAGGGGGCTGCCTTCACGCACTGAGTGTACACCCTCGGGGAAAGAGAGAGCCTGAATGGGAGTACCCGGAGCTGCCAGTGATTACCCCAATAGGCAGACCTGAGAAAGTGCCGATACTCTGCCGCAATAGGCACATGAAAATAACCATCTTTCAGGTCCATAGACGTGAACCATTCTCCCCTCGTGACAGCTTGAAGGACCTCTGCTGTCATGAGCATGTGGGAGGGCAGCACCCTGAAGTACCGGTTGAGTCCCCCCAGATCTGAAACGGGATAAAACCCGCCGTCCTCTTGCCAGAGGAATTAAGTCGAGTGATAGCCTCTTGGTTGTTGCAGAGGGTCCACTGCCTTGATTGCACCCTTGGCCAAGAGGACGAAAGCTCCTGGCCTAGTGCTCTAGCTTTCATTGGGTCGGCAACTACAGTCATCTTGACCCGGCGTGAGATGTAAGGCCACTGTCAGAACTGTAGCTAGTAACCATGGGTCAGAGTGGCAAACACCCATGGGTCCACGGTGTGAGCAGCCCAGTGACTGAGCTGCTGCTGGGAGAAATAGCTGATGGTCGGCCTGGTGGC
>JARVGS010000835.1:16610042-16628866 GCA_031762315.1 Hypsolebias antenori | reverse complement strand
GCCATTCAGAGCTTTAAAAACAAATAATAAAAGTTTAAAATCTATTCTAAAACGGACAGGAAGCCAATGTAGTGAGACGAGGGCCCTAGTGAGGGTCAAAACCTGACCCAGTGTTCCACGGCCAGGACAAAACCCACATTGTTCCTCCTGGATCTGAGGTTTGAACAACGATTGGACTCGCTTCTCTAGTACCCCTGAATAGACCTTACCAGGGAGGCTGAGGAGAGTGATGCCCCTATAATTTTACCACACCCTCTGGTCCCCCTTTTTGAAGAGGGGAACCACCACCCCAGTCTGCCAGTCCAGTGGCACTGCTCCCAATGTCCATGCGACGTGCAAAGGCATGTCAACCAAGACAGCCCCACAACATCCAGAGACTTAAGGAAAGCAGGGTGAATCTCATCCACTCCTGGAGCCCTGCCACCTCGGAGCTTTTTAACTACCTCAGCGACCTCAGCCACAGCTGGATGGATCAACTCCAAAGTCCCCCGACTCAACTTCTTCCATGGAAGGCGTGCTGGTGGGATTGAGAAGGTCCGAGAAGTATTCCTTCTATCCCACAATGACATCAATGGTTGAGGTCAACAGCAGCCCACCTTCACTATACATTTCCTGTGGACCCACCATCTGCAGAAAGGACCATAAAAGTCAAGTGCGTGATCCCATGGGCAGTGGCCGAAGGCAGTGGCCGAAGGCGGGGACCTTGGCGCTCTGACCCTGGCTTACTAAAGCTGGCTCTTGGGGTATGGAACATGACCTCTCTGGTGGGGAAGGAGCCTGAGCTTGTGTGTGAGGTTGTGAGGTACCGACTAGATACAGTTGGGCTCACCTCATTGCACAGCATGAGCTGGAACCGAGCTCCTTGAGAGGGGCCGGACCTTATTCCACTCTGGAGTTGCCCATGGTGAGAGGCGTCAAGCTGGTGTTGGTCTACTTGTAGCCCCCCGACTTGGTGCCTGTGTGTTTGAATTTTCCCCAGTAGATGAGAGGGTGGCTTCCCTTTGCCTTTGGTTGGGGGGGATGGACACTGACTGTTGTCTGTGCCTATGCACCAAATGGCAGCTCAGAGTATCTGGCCTTCTTGGAGTCCTTGATAGGGGGTGCTGGAAGGTGCATCAGCTGGGGACTCCTTTATTCTGCTGGGGGACTTCAGTGCCCACGTGGTTAATGACAGTGTGACCTGGAGGGGCGTGATTGGGAGGAATGGCCTCTCTGATCTGAACCCGAGCAATGTTCTGTTGTTGGGCTTTGGTGCTAGTCACAGTTTGTCCATCACAAACACCATGTTTGAACATAAGGGTGTCCATAAGTGCACTTGGCACCAGGACGCCCTAGGTCGTAGATCAATGATCGACTTCATAGTTGTGTCATCTGAGTTGCGGCCCTTGGTTTTGGACAATCGGGTGAAGAGAGGAGCTGAGCTGTCAACTGATCACCACCTTGTAGTGAGTTAGATCAGATGGTGGGGGAAGATGCTGGACAGACCTGGTAGACCCAAACGTGTAGTGAGGGTTTGTTGGGAACACCTTGCAGAAGAACCCGTCAGAGAGATCTTCAACTTGCACCTCCAGGAGAGCTTTAACCGCATCCCAGCTGAGGTGGGGACATTGAATCTGAGTGGGCTCTGTTCCACACCTCACTTGTTGAGGTAGCTGCCTTGAGCTGTGGTCGTAAGGTTGTCGGTGCATCTCGCGGTTGCCATCCACAAACTTGGTGGTGGACACCCTGGGTTAGGGAAGTTTTCAAGCTGAAGAAGATATCCTATTGGGCCTTGTTGGCCAGTGGGACCCAGGAGCCAGCTGAGGACCGTGGCTGTTTCTGAGGCAAAAGCTCGGATGTGGGAGGAGTTCGGGGAGACCTTGGATAACGACTCTCGGTTGGCTCCGAGGAGATTCTGGCAAACCATCAGACGGCTGAGGAGTCAAAGCAGCACTTTACTAACACTGTATTCTAAATAAACCTTCTGAGCAAATATTTTTTCTAATAGGACATATCAGTTAATAAATAAATTATGAACTAAACGCAGTAACTAAATAAACACTTGAATTGAGCGACAAAAAACAGAAACAGGTCCTGCCCGAGAGATTATTGGAAAAGTATTTAAAACAACACAACTACATGACATTGTTTTCATTTCGTTGTGGTTTATATCACGACTGAAATAAAGAAAATGTAGCTCAGATCTGACCACGGTGGCCCCCAGACTCCCCACACATCTAGTAGGATAAGTTACATCAATCCTTTGAGGGTTGCTCCTCTGGTTTTATCCACACTCTCCCAGTGACAACCCTGATGTCTTTTCCTCTTTTTGATTAAGTTCAACTGGATCTGATTGATGAATAGAAGATAACCTGATAGAAGTTTACAGTGCATGAAATATATGTACTTTGGCTATAAAATAGATTAGAGTACAAATTAAAAATGAGTTTTTCTGTAATGCCTTTGCTGTATAAGTTAGCATTTTTTTTGTCGTTTAGGGTAATTTTAGATTGTCAAATGTTTATTTTTCGATCATGACTGTGTACTTGTATATGTGCACTTGTTCAGTCAGATGATATGATTTCTTTCCTCATATTTACAGGCTTACACCATTCAAGGACAGTATGCCATCCCTCATCCAGACGTGAGTGCTAAACCCACCAGGCAGCCAACACTCCAACTATCTCCCTCACTGCATCCAAAGTCCTCTAGTTTCTTTCTCACTTTCCTTCCACCCTATTAATATTAACTCAATAATATTAATACGGCTTTTTAATAAGCATTTCCTCTGTCCTTCAACTTTATACAGTAGCTCCTTGCCTACCTGCATACATTATGGCATTAAAACCCATGGGGCTTGGCCTGAACAAGTCCGTCATTCAGCTGTAACAACTGAATTAGAAGTAAAATAATTTTAAAATGTTCTGGTAATTTGAACAGCACAATGACATAGTGGTTAGTACTGTTGCCCCACAGCAAGAAGGTCATGGGTTCAATCCCCAGGTCTTTCTGTGTGGAGTTTGCATGTTCTCCATGTTTGTGTGGGTTTTCTCTGGATACTCCGGTTTCCTCCCTCTGATGAAAAACATGCATGCTAGGCTGCCTTCAGGTCCAGGCCTCCCTTGCAAAAAAGACATATGACCTCAATGGGAAATAAATCAAATTTAAGGGAGTTATATTCTCAAATTTACTAGGAAAATAAACAAGGGATCATTTCAAGATTTATCTATGGATCCATAAAAATCCTAGATTAACTTATTACCTTTCATGCCAAAGTTTTTAAGTAAATTAATCTTTCTATGTTGGAAAAATGACAGCGGTATGACCATTTTGAACAATTCTTGAAAATAGCATTATCTGTTAGAGGCTGTATGCTGGGGATAGGTCTGAACTAAAGCCACATCTGTAGGTTCACTAACAGTGAAACTGTATGGAGTACAACTGTTGAAAGTGGACGAGTTTAAGCACCTGGTATCAACCATCCAAAGCAATAAGCGGTGCACAAAAGAATTGGAAAAGACGAAGTCAGCACAATTTCATCGTTCATCACCTCAGATTCGGAGGTCTAGTTCAGTCTAACTAGTGCTTATTAATGCGACCCGAGCTGGTACATAATTATGAAGTGCCAACGCATATACAAAATGCTTGATGCACAAAAACACTGGATTGTCTTCTATCCCCTATTCAGTGCACTGCAACGTGACCACCATGTAGTGAATGAATGATTGTGAACTTTTCACATGCAACCATAGCAACAGTTCCTAAGAGGGGCATGGCTTCTCAATCCAACAACACTACAATGTTGAAGGCATAGCAAGTGCATCCATGAGGGGCGGAGCTTATAGAATCAACAGCACTACAGTACAATGTTTAATGACATAGCAATGCTTACTAAGATGGGTGGGGCGGGGCTTATAAAGCCAACACCACTACACTGTTTAATGGCATAGCGACCGCAACTGAGACGAGTGGGGCTTATAAAATCAATGATACTACAATATTTTATGGTGTAGCAATGCTTACTAAGGATGGTGGGGCAGGGCTTATAGAGCCAACAACACTACAGTACAATGTTTGTTAGCATGGCAAAAGCAACTAAGAAGGGCGGTGCTTATAGAGTCAACAGCACTACAATGCTCCAATAAGGCCAAGTCTTTTATGAGCTTCTTCCTTTCAAATTTCATTTTTTACTCTGCCTGTCTATTGATTTTTATCCTTCACCTGTCTGTGTTCTTACTTCGCGTCAGATCCTTCCTTTACTTTTTCAGCGTCTTCGACAGACCGCTCTTCATACATATATATGTGTGTGTGCACTATATACACGTGTGTGCCTGTGTGTGAGTGCGTGCGTGCCAGAGTTTTTAATGATGACCTCATAGCTCTGCTGTCCTCCTCCTCCCCCCCTCAGCAGTTGAGCAAGCTCCACCAGTTGGCTATGCAGCAAACCCCTTTTACCCCCCTCGGACAGACCACCCCTGCCTTCCCCGGTACGTACCCACCTACACAGTGACCCTCTTCACCAAAGATCCTTCTCTCGTTTTTACCTGTAGAGAAAAATACTTTCTCTTCCTCCTTTTCTGTCTCACGCTCTTCTTTCCTATCACTGTCCTCTTTTTTTCTTCTTCTTGTCGTTCTTTTCCTAATGGTATCTGTGGTGCACTGCGATTGACATGGCCTGCTGGTGGTCTGCTCTTATTTATGTTGAGGTTTTCTCAATGCCTGATTTCCCTTTAGTTGAGGGCATTATGTAAAAAAAAAAATCTATAGTAATCTATTTTTTTAAACAAGATACTGAGTCCTACTACTCTCGACTTGTCTTTAGAAACAAAACATTTGTAGGCTTTGCATATGGCTGAGCCTTTCTTCTAAGTGATGCTGCTTATAATAAAATAGAATTCATGAATTGTTGCCTCAACATGCCCAACTATTTTCTGTCCCTTTGCCTCCCTCCTGTCTTTCTATCTACTTCCTGTGTTTAGCAACAGGTCTGGATGCCAGTAACCAGGCCAGTACTCATGAACTCACCATTCCCAATGATGTGAGTACATTTGTTGCAATCTGCTCAATCAATACCACTGCATTTTTATTTGACATTTGCCAATACAAATACCAATAAACTAAAGCTAGAATGCTGCTTTGGAAAGTCGAGACACGCTGTGCCAAACCTTTTCAAAAATCTGTAATGGTCAATGTGACATTGCCACCATATTCTCTCTCTTGCCCAAGTTTAAAATATCTGAGTTATGTCTGCTTCAGTCATGAGATGAGAAATCTCTTCATTAAGTTAGACGAACCCAAAACATAGCATGACACTGGTTAGGAAATTACTACTGATACATTTAAGATTCCCAAATGCTTTTACATCATAATGTCAAAAGTAGAGATAACAATCCAGAAATGTCTGGTCTCTACTAGCAATACAATTGTTCTCATGCATGCATTATTTTGATTATTTTACATCAAAGAATTGCAGATTACAAAGTTTAAGTAAATACAACTGATGCCACCATGACACTATAGTAGCTCTTTACTGCAATCAAGAAAACCTGCATTCACGTTGCACCTCAAGTTATTTTCATTGTCAATACGGGGGAAAAATGTAATGTTTATGTCAGTATTTTTATACAGCTCTGGTAGCTCTTTGTTAGTTTTATAGCGTCAGAAGCGTAGAAATTATTGTGGTGACAAAAGCTCCAAAAACTGACAAAAATAATTTTCCATCTCCACCTGGTTGGTGATCCGGAGCAATAAATTCAATCACCTGTCCATTAATTCTATTTGCTTTATCCCTGTCTCATGGAAACTTTTCTATGAAGTGTGTTGTGTAGCCATGCTAGCCTTAAAAGTTATCCGGGGAACTCGGTGTACTCAGCAAAGTTTTTAGTTTTAAAAGTCTAATGAAATTAGTGGAATTTAGTTACCGGTATATCACTATAGTCACCAAAAATACAAACGTTGCAAGTAGCTACAGAACTGCTTTCATGTTGTATTTTAAAAAGTACATTCATACTTCAGAAACGATGGAAAAGTACATCACAATGCTTTACAGCAGCCAAATTACATCTACAACAAAGACCAGGGGCGGAGTGAAACTGATCAATGGAATTTGCCTTGATCAAGACCCTGCTCCGATACTTGCAACAAACATAGGACATCCCTTGTCACACGTACAAATTTATAATTTACTAATTGGCGTTTTCAGAAAAGTAATGCCACTACAATCTGCTTTTTAACACCAACTAAAGGTTTAGTGGTTTAAAAGTTGTAGTCAAAAGATTAACCTTTCAAATTTCCAAATTTCGTAGTACAGTATTTAGGTGCAATGGCTATAAAGGTCTATTCTATTCTAAAAGGTCAAAAAGGCCAGACAGGTGTTCTCGTGCTTCAGTGTTCTTTTGTGCATTCTAGCCATCCAATATGCCAACTCTATTTTCTTCCCAGCTAATAGGCTGCATAATCGGACGCCAGGGAACCAAAATCAACGAGATTCGTCAGATGTCTGGGGCACAGATCAAAATTGCTAATGCCATGGAAGGGTCATCGGAGCGCCAGATCACCATCACAGGGACCCCCGCCAACATCAGCCTGGCTCAGTATCTCATTAATGCAAGGTTAGGGAAGTCAGTTGTGATTGATATATGGTAAAAATGTTGTCCTTAAAGTAGATTTTTGTCTCATTAAGAAAAGGGGCTAAAATGCAATTATCCTTTTGTAAAGACAGCGGATGAATATGTATCTTGGCAACCTTTAGGTTCAGAGACGTGGCGGCCATGTGGAACGACCCATCTTCTATGACCACATCCTGAGATCCCTGGCTGGCTCCTCCGTTTGGCCCCTTCCAATGACTGACCACTGCAGACAACCCTGATGAAGCCCTTTGGACTCTGGCTCTCCGAAAACCCTGACTTCCTCACTCCCTGGTTCAAGGTACACCAGGGAGGGCTTGGCTCTTGCTTCTATTTCAGAGAGCCAATTTAAATTTAAAGAGAAAAAGAATTACAAAAAAATTCTGTTGATTAGCTTTTTTTTAGAGAACTGTTAAAGCATGTTGAATGTTTATTAGGAAATACATGTGTTTCTTCTTTTATCTATTGTTTTCTCTTACTCTGTGTCAGTGCTGCGTAATAGAACATTTAAAAGTATGAAAAAGTATTAGTAAAAGACTGAAGTTTTTGTAGATCATAGTTATTTGCATATTAAAAAAAACAGCTGCTCAGTGATGCTATCGGCAGAGTGTGTGGTGGGATGTAGCCAATTGATCAAATTTTGATAAAATATTTTTAAAGGTTAAAAATATTTGGACTGTTCTACTTTTGTCCTAATTTGCCTATTTGTCTAATCTCTACCCATGAGTCTTTGCTGCATCACATGACCCTTTTAAGCCAATGGTATCACTCCTTGAGCCTTCTTCTCATGTTAATTTCCTCTATTTACATTATTGCTTATATTGCATGTGTTCAGTCTTGTATTGCGTATTTGAGTAAACCTGTTCGGTGTACGTTTTCCTTTAAATGTTTTTAATATCGCTTCGGTGGTCCCGTTTTTCTCCGCAATTTTTTCAACATTTCTGGCCATTCACGTCTAGTCCTACTCCCTGCTCAGAGAAAATAAACTTTCCAACACAGCCTCCTTTTATCAAAACTAATTATTAGTATATACAAAGTAGATGCATGAATGGAAATTTGTTTTAAAAAAAAAATCAGTAGCTAAAACACTGATGAAAAATTGTAACGATTGTTTACAAATTTATCATTATCATTATGTATTTGTTTTGTACAAGGACTATTGTGACTTAGCACATTAGTCGTCTATGTGGCGCTCATGGAATAGACTATTCAACACTTTACTCTGAACTGCCTCTTACGCGGGAGGACTAGTTGGACTTAAAAGCCAGGTGTTGGGTCCAAACCTTTTGGCTTCCTTCCCTTGTTTAAAAATAATAGTTTTGAAAAATCTGCTAAGCTGCTTATTGCTTGTTGAGACGGTTAGACAAAATATATGGGGGAAAGAAAAGTTGAGTCTTTTCTGTTAAGAGGCTGAAATGTTTGGACAAACCCAAATGGTATATTTTTGGGGGCCAAGGAATGTTCGGGGGTTCGTTTGCGGGGAACCCACAGAGCCTGGGCGGACGTGACCACTCAGTCTCTTTCTCACGATTGTTCATCTTGTCATGTTTTTTTTTTTTCATTGTCATGCGGTTGATTTTGATGCTTTAGTTTTGAATGTCTATAATGTCACAACTATGTCAGCAACTTCATTGTTTGATTTATGTTGAATTTCTTTTAGACAAGTTGGATGACAATTTCTCTGCTTTGCTGGTTCTTTGTAAAGCCAGGATGTATTTATTGATTGTGTCGTGATGCACATGTTTTCTTTGCTAATTCTGAAACTTAAGCTAAGTTGGTTCTGCCCTATTGTACCTAATATGAGACGAAGGCGTCACAGATTTTTTTTTTTCGGGGGTCAAATTTAAATAATTCATATACCCAATGAACATGAAGTAAAGCTTGGTTTGTCTTCTTTCCAAGCATCAGCTGAGCATAGTTTAATGTCGAAACACAAACAGCTGTTGAATGTTATTGCTGCGGCACATTAACTAATCCAACACAAAACATTCTGTATATTTACAGAAGGTTAGTTTTTCACACATACGTTAGCTAAATATCACATAGCCTAAAGGAAACACCCTTAAGGGAATGTGACGTTATGTAATTACTGTTTCTTAATGTTAGCTACAACTAGCGCTGAAACTTAGCACAAACAGTGGAAACGGTAAGAAAGGACCAGCTGACTTTGTTATGCTAACTAGCTTGTAAATATCCAAATCTAAGTTTGTTTTAAGAGCATTTATTTGAATTATTTTCAACTGAACAAGCTTTTTTAAACAGAAGTATAGACTGTAGACAAGCTTATTATTGAGTTGATGCAAGCTGTATAGCTAAAAGCAACAATTCAATAATCAGTGAACCAGGGACGATTCTAGAATTCGAACTTTAGGGGGTGCTATAGCCCCCAGTGTTGACAATGGCTCTTTGCTTGAACAACGCGGTGGCCATTGGCACCAGAAGCATTTGTAATGTGTGTGTGTGGGTGGGGGGGTGGTACACTGGTGTGGGGTCTGGGGGTCCTCCCCCAGATAATTTTGAATAAAGTAGATGCCATTTCCTGCATTCTGATGTATTTTGAGGTGTTGTTAAACATCTACATTTACCCAGCAATGTTCAGTCAGGTCATCTGGATGGTTTCTTTTTTGTGCTGAGACGTTTCGCCCTCCAGCCGAAGGGTTTCGTCAGTCTGAGGAACTACCAAACAAAACCGAGTCTCTGCCAACAGTATACTCCAAAGTGAAAAAAAAAACTGTTATGTTGGTGCTAAGATGGTCTCTTAGTCATCTGAGAATGACTAGCATGCACCAAATATTGGTGATTTGAACCACTTTAACATGACTGTCAATGAGGGAGAGGGCGGGTCCTGGAGGAGAGGGCATGCCCCAGAGACCATCTTAGTATCAACATAACTGTTTTTTCCCCCCACTTTGGAGTATGCTGTTGGTGGGGAATCAGTTTTCTTTGGTGGTTCCTCAGACAGATGAAGCCCTTTGGATGGAGGGCGAACTCTTTCAGCACAGAAAAGAAACGGTCCAGATGACCTGACGGAACATTGTTGAATTTTATACCTGGAGTGTTGAGCATGAACTTTTGGTGCATGTACATTTGCCTACATAAGTAAACACTTGATTCAATAACTATTTTAGAGTTAATGGCACAACAAGAAGTAGCCTGACCAACAGCTCTCCTTATGTGAGAGCACGCTCCGCTTCTCTCACGTTTCCTAGCCACAGTCTAAGAAACATAGTGTAGCCTAAGTTAACTTTTTGGGGGTGTGGGGGGATCACTAGCCAATGTGAAAATATAATAATAATCACTCCTTCTTGTGAATGGCCCAGCATAAAGCAATGTGTCAAAGTTCATGCTAAATAATCCAGACCAAAAAAAAAATAAAAAATAAAAATTTAGTCAGGTCCTCTGGATGATTTCTTTGTGTTGAGACACTTCATCCTTCTTCCAAAGGACTTCAGTCTGAGGAGCCACAACAGACAGTCCCACAAGCAGCACAATCAGTGGGTCAACCAGCCATTGGTTGTTGTTGTTAAATAGCAAACACATAATCCAGAGGTCACCGAACCAGACCCATTCCGCCCTGGCTGCTCAGAGAAATTCTGTCATAGATGCTATGAACAGAATCAGGGCAGCCTTGACAGACCCTCACTGTGAAGGAGTCTGACTCGCTGCCAGCAAAGCAAACCAGACTCTCACACCGTTTGTATAAAGACTGAATGGCAATGAACCCCCATTCCATACTTACAGAGCATTAAACATTAGCACATATTTATCTGTAAAGTAAAATGGGCATATCATCAACTTGGACTTTAATACCAGCGGTAACAAAAACTAAATGTTGGTTCTTATTTTTAGAAGAAAATCTTTGCTTTTAGCAGGGGAAATTAAAGATGACCTTCCCCCCATTTTATTTTATATTATTTTATGCTCAACCCTCAGACCTTAAACTCTTTCAACATGTTTCACAGTGTAAGCCGTGAAAGACAAATCCTCAAGATGACAAGTGAGTTGGTTCCCTTGAGTTTTCTCTCCACACACATCACTACACACGATTTTGTTAGAAAGCTTTAAATAAAGTACCATGATCCAGAAGTACCACATTGTCCTTATGTCACTTGAAGGAACTCATACTTTGTTAGAGGTGTGAGGTGAGACATGCAGATGGTATGTGGCGCAAAACTATGCATTATTTGTATAATAATTTTAAAGGTACAATACTGTTGGTAGTAAAGTGCTGTTATCTCATTGTTCTAGCCATTTTTGTAGTTACAAATTAATGTTTTTTTTTCTTTGTTTGCCTGTTATTGTTTTATACAGAACATGAAATAATGAAATACACAAATATTACAACTGTAACAGACTTTAAAATCATTGGATTTCCAGGACTGCCACCAGAGTACAATGGACTAGTGTCATTTTTTCTATTCCTGGTTTTTCTTGTAATAGTGTTTGGAAATATTTTTATTTTAGTTGTCATCGTATGTGAAAGGACTCTCCACAAACCAACATATTTGATCTTTTTTCACCTTGCAATGACGGACATTCTTTTTGGCACTGTAACTCTTCCAAAAATCATTGCCAGATATTGGTGGGATGACATATTGTCTTCATTTGGAGCATGTTTTGCACAGATGTATTTTGTCCATTCTTTGGGGGCAATTCATTCTTTGATTTTGCTAATGATGGCATTGGATCGCTTTGTTGCCATATGGTTTCCATTCAAATATCCCACCTTATTTACAAACAAAGCTGTTTCTATTGCTTGTAGCTTGTGCTGGGTTTTAACATGTATACGAATGATGGGGATAGTGCTACATGCCTTATTTCTACCTTACTGTGACCTTAACACCGTCATGCAGTGTTACTGTGATCATGTTTCCGTCACTGCTCTGGCATGTGGGGACAATGTTGCTTATGTGAAATGGGTCGCAGCTGCAAATGCTATGGTCACTCTTTTGGTTCCTTTAACTTTTATCATTTTTTCTTATTTTTCTATCATCATGGCAGTGTTGAAGATGTCTCTCAAAGGAAAGTATAACAAAGTGCTGTCCACCTGCGCGCCTCAGATCTTTGTAACCTGCCTTTATTATGTGCCCAGATGTTTTATTTATCTTGCGAACACTTTGGGATTTAACTTTAGTCTTAATGCCAGTATAATCATAATGATGATTTACAGCCTCGCTCCTGCTACTGTCAATCCAGTGATATATTGTTTTAAGACCATAGAAATAAAAAAGGCATTACTACAGAGATTTATGAATAAAAAAAATAAAATTCACACTCACAAGTGACTGTAAGCAAAATGTCACATAGTACAGTATTTTGTCAGATACACAAATTGGATTGTTCACATGATTGTACACATTGTATTTGACTTTTAAATATAAATTTGGCTAATAACTGTTTTTAAATTGTTGTTTTTAGTAGGATTTCATACAGAATAGAGCAAGATAATATGATACAAACCAATTTTTTTTAAAAGTTGTACAGTTTGTACATAGAAATACCGAACTGAACAAATAAGTATACAGTACCTAAATGTAATATTTAATATTTTCTTTCAGTTTATTTAGGTTTGGCATTCTGTAAATGTTTAGTAATTTATTGGTAATGGTCTAAAAACAGTTTTGCTTTCGTTGTTATTGTCCTATTAACAGAAACTTTAAGTAATAATTTGATTTTTAATCAAAGTAACTCCTTTCTTATGGAAAACAAATAATTGTCCTAAAATATAAAAAAAAATCAATTACACATAACAAAATGCTAAATAAAATATTCACAGAATGAAAATAACTTTTTTTATGTTATAATAAAAATAATGATACTGAAAACTTTTTCTTAAGTTACTGTTATTGAAACTTTCTACTGAAAACTTTTGTCACATTAAATATTTATAAAAGAACTTCTGGAAATGATGAACTTTCACTAAACCTTTAGTGGTCAAATGGATAGAAAATACGTTTTTAATTCAAATTATTATATTTTTCCCCTGTATGTTTCCCTAAATCTGGCTGTTGGAGTTAAACCATCAGGTTAAAATGACCTGAATAAACAGCTTTAACGTATAGTAAATGAAGATATTTGATGCTTGCAGTTTAAAAAAAAAATCTTCATAATGTTTCTTCTGAATTAAAAAATAAATAAAAACAAATTGTACGTTGCATTCTTTATTAACACAAAATAGCCTGAGACTTAAGTTTAAGCACATTATTTAAAAAAAATAAATAAATCAGAGTAGTCATTCAGAATCAGACTTTTTAAGTCCAAATGGGCAATTCCTTTCCTCATTTTTTTCCCTTTACTATTATAAATTTTTGCACCGTCTTGAAAATAAATTTAATCTTTAAATTATTATAAATTATTTGGTTTCTATGTTTGTTTGTTTTTGCCACATTCCAACTCTTTGAAAAACAAGGTTGTAATCTCCTGATGCATGCTCATTAATAAGGTTGTAATCTATTCACAGTTTTTATTTCCTTCATCACTTCTAGATTGGACGACAGCAACTCCATACTTTGGTCTTGAAAAATGTCCTCAGTTAGTCCAGAATGCTGCTGTGCAAAGAATAACCACATCTTTTCAGCTTTAACAGGTTTACACTGTATGATTTGTACTGATTTATTTTACATGCTTTTAAGGTTTTAAATGTTTTGACACTCAATAATTTAACCAAGCTTCTCGACTTATGTAACTTTAAAAGAGTGCAGTCGTCCAGTCAGATGTTTTAGTGCCACTGAGTTCAGGGGAGAAGGTCATTTGCAGTGGCAGTCCCCAAACTCTAAAACAATCTGCCTCTTCTTAATCTCATAAAAAATGTTTTGTTTTTTTGTTTGTTTTTTTTTTCCCATGTGTTTTCAACCCAATTTAATTTTGAGTCCAGTCCAGTTTTTTATGCTGTGGTGCTTCTTTGCATTGTTTTTAACCTATTTTATTGTATTTGTATGTTTTGTATACAGTATTTATTTTATAGTTTTAATTTTATTGGTGGATTTTTGTTCTTTGTTTTTAACTAACTCGTAAAAATGCTACTTTATCTTTTAAACATGCTATAGAAAAACTATTGACATTGATAAAGTTATTATTTACTGAAAGGTTGTGTCAATGTTCCTAAGTACAGGAAAGTATTTAGTTCATCCAACATTCGAAAATGTAATCACTGAAACAATATTTTATTACAGTGAAGTCAGTTTGATGCTTATCAAGAAATAATTTGTCAAAAAATCACAATAAAAGTAAAATGACATTCATATGTTAGTAAGTGAAGCAGTTGGAGGCTATCAGCAGCCAACTCACAGTGTACAGTAACTTACATGGTATTTAATACATAAAGGTTTTCTAAAAACATGTTAAACACTTAAGCAAAATAAAAATAAAATAAAAAGATTTCAAGCTAAATCATGTTTCTTACAAAGTTTTCTTACAGTCTCGGAAAAAAAAAAATTCTGGCTGCTACTCAGTGAACTGATATTTGTGTTTATAACTGAGCGGCTACACATGAACATGAACAGAAATGCAACACCGAATAGCTTAATGCACAAAGTTAACTATATAGACTAAGTCAGATTATCCACCTAAATACTCTTAAGACAAATCAAATAATTTCCTCAGTATCACTTTGCACATCACAGCAGTGACTGGAGTTGACGGGCAGACGTGCAATATCTTCAAATACAGGTGCATAGCTGCTGAAAGGCAGCTGCGTATAAAAAATATTTTCAAAACGCTCAAACAAGCTGGAGGAAATATTCTCAGTTTCATCCTGACCTGCAGTGGAGGAGGTTAGTTTAAAAAATGTGTTGATGGGCAGGAAGTCTTCCTGCCTAAAGCTGCGCCGTGACTGGTCGTGCACGTGTTTCTTACTAGTGATGACAGAAAACTGTCCATAATCTGAATCAGAGCAGGTGAGCGTGCTGTCTGTTTCACACTCAGATGAAGTCTCAATAATCATGGTGGACTTGGTGTGCCCAGATTTCAGAGGGGCTTGTTGCGAAAGTCCAACAGGAGCACTCAGTTTACTTATTTCTTCCAAACTGAGGCACTGTGTTGGCTCTAGGAGTTCTGGTTGTGGAAAAAGTTTAAAAGGACAAGGCTGGGGCTGCTGGGGCTGCTCAGAGTCAATCCGGTACAACCGCTGTTTGTTTATTGAGGCCACATTTTCTGGTTTTGGAGGAGTTTTTTCTTCACTTGAGCTATCTTTCCTCAATTTTGCCAGCAGCATTCTCAGCTCTCCCCACTGTTTAGAAGCACTTTTCACAGGTTCCGTGTTGTATAAATGCTTGTGCCAGCTGAGATTGGGCGAGTTTTTCTCAGAACGAAATTCACTGCAGATGCTGCTGATCTCATAATACTCCAGCTCACTTGGTATCATCGACTGAGAACACGACACACCAGCATCCGAATAACACTTCTCACTTGACCTCTGCTGGCTTGCACTGATAGGGTCAGGACGTTTCTGTTTTTCAGTCGACACAACATCTGCAAGAACTTTGTTGTCATCAAAACAAAAAGTCATGTTCGCTGTTCCTTGCTCTGTTTTCTGAAGGAAGTTCTCATTTTTAAACCTCATATCTCGCTCCCTGACTCTATGCGAGCCTATACACATTCCCACAATAACAAGAATGGAGATGAGAGGGAGAACCACGGCTATGAGCCACAAAGGCCTGCTGTGGTGCACTCCATAGCATTCTTCATGGGTTGTAAAGATGCACATATCACAGAAATGATCCGAGTTATTCTGCATACAGATGCAGGATGCGTTTTGCACAGCTGGTCCACACGTCCACCGGTTTGAACAATGTGAGAGGCATGTTCTCCCACCAGCATTTTCCTCAGAGCAAGGCAAGGAGTGGCACACATCTGGAGAGCGGCAGCTGGACTGGGTGAAACTCAAGCTTGGCCGAGCCTCTACCATCAAATTGTGTCCGCTGACAGGCAGAGTGTGACCGTTCACGTTAAAGTACTGCACACACCCACTGAATCCTGGCATAAGAAGAATGTTGACATTTAAATACTGTACATCACTTGAAATCTTTGCTCATTTCAACACAAATCTAAAAATACAAACTGTACAGAATTACTTAATTATCCTTCTAAGGCTCACCAGACTGTTGGAACATTGTTCCAGGTTTTGGAGCTGCACCAAGAATGAACCTTTCCACGCTAACAGGAGAGAGATCCATGCTTTGCACAGAGCTGTTCAAGACTTGTTCATCGTCCACCGACAGAAAAATGTCATGACCATTGCTGGACAAGGACAGGACGTGCCAGAGCCCATCAGCAACCAGAAACTCCACAGTGAACTCTGACAGGTGTCCTGACGAGATGTCTTTGAAAATAAACACAGGCTTTCTGTCTCTTATCTGAAGAAAAGTTAAAGAAAAAGTTTTTTTTATATATGTTAAATACAGTGAAATTCATCATACATGCATAATAAACACATATCATACAAACCATCAGTATAATGTGTTTTGTCTGTCCAAGAACAGACAGTAAAACTCCATCTTGTTTGGTTTTGAGCTTGATGTTAAACACAGTTTGGTCTCCAATAGTACTCTCTTTATCTCTATCCACCAGATTTTTAAGCCAGTAATCCCTCTTGAATCTCTCCTTGATGACATATTCAATGTAGTCATGCTCATTAAATCTTAGTACAAGGTCTTCAGACATTTCTGTTTCAATAAAAGAGGAAAAACATGGTTTTAGTTACAACTCTACTCAAAACAAAATGTTATGGACTTTACACCTCTCTCCAACAGACTTTTAGACTGTATGGATAGACAGACTGCAAAACTTACAAAAATAAAACAATTGATGCTCACAACAGATGGTACAATTATTGACATATTGGGGACATTCGTATGGAGAATTCTTGACATAGTATTGTGAATGAGGAAATCAAAAAGCTGAAAATGTAATTGTTGGGACAAATTAAAAAGTGTCTTTTGGTATGTGTTTTTTTTTTTGTTTTTATCTTTACCTGTGGCACAGTTACTCCCAGTAAAAGGACTTTTGCATTCACAAAAATAATGAGACCAAAGGTCTTGACACACACCACCGTTCCGGCATGTGTCACTGCTGCATCCCGACATTGCTGTTCGAGGACACCTTAATGTAAAAAACATATCGCTTAATGAAAACAGATGCAGCATACTTTCTCTATTGAACCAAAATACACTTGAACCATAAAACACAAATATGTGTTAACAAGGAACATGTGCATATTGTAAAATGACCAAACAGTCCTACCTGTCAAAGACGTTGTACATGGTAAGACCAGCTGAAGGTCTCAGCAGCATCCCATTAACTTGAATATTTCGAAAACACCCAACAAAGTCATGAGTTTTTATCTGATTAAGATGCTGGGAAATTAATGCATGACTCCTCAGCCCTCCAAATGTCATAGTAGTGTTGCCAACATCAAGTGTCCTAATAGATGTCAGGATAGAGCAAGAACAATTGACTTAAGTCGGAGGTTTTTTTTTTTTCAAGGCTACAAAAATATGTAAAATATTGTCCTTAATATTGTTTATTTTGGCACCTTTCTGAGAGACTGCCATCAGTCTTTGAAAAACAAAGCCCATTGCTCTCAGCATCTGTGCAGTTGTCCACAAGCAAAGACCCCATCTGTTAAATAAACATTAACCTTTTTTTATTGTTTCTTCCTCATCTGGAAACTGTTGCATGGGCAACTTCGAGGATGAACATAGTTAAAACTCACGTTGCCAATCCTCTTGACAGTGATGCTATGAAACTGCCCATCTGCAACCTGCTGATATGTCTTCAGCCTCACAGGTCCTGAGCCAAGGTCGAAAGAAAAATGTACGGTCCCGTCAAGAATCTCCAATGCAAAGAATTCCCTGCTGGATGGTGCTCCAGGATTGTACAGGAGGAGTGAGTTCCTGTGCACTGTTGCAAACTCGAATGAGATTAAATTGGTCCTGCGGTCAAGAGGTGGAAACTCCACAAAGGACAGCTCTTCAAAGCCATAACTGTGTTCTTCACAATGAACTCCACTGACTCCTAAAAATAAAGTGGGGAGAGGGGAACTTTTAAAGCATACAGGTTTGGGTTAAAAGTTGAAAATGTTGCCTTTACAATTGAGAAACGGGGCAAGTATAAAACAGGGAATGTAAAACAGGAACAAATTACTGCAATGACAAACTATTTGAACATCTGCTGGTCACAAGTAGGGATGGGGCCGATCCGATCTGGCATCGGGCTCCAATATCAGCATAATTTACGTATTGGATTTTTGATCAAACTTGCCAATATTTTCCGATTCATGATGCACGTTGGCTTCAAGCTATGGAATGGATTTCCTGAACGGAGGCATGTCTCATTAACCCAGAGTAATAAGACCCGCCTCACATTCAGGAAATCCATTTCATAGCTTGCAGCCAGCTACAGCGTGAGGACTGAGTGAGTAGCATCTTAGCTAACAGCTAGCCAACTTTTCATCGTAACATGTCCGCTGCGTGGAAGTATTTTACACTAAACACCACAAGACAGCAACATGCAATGTCTGCAGAGCCATAGCGCCACATTAAACAGCGGTCAAGTTAGTTTTACTGGACAATCGAGCTCTGGGGCTTCAGCGGGACACCACTCTCGCTGAACCGAAACACAGGCATCCCTACCCGGCCATTGGCATCCAGTCCGACCCGACCAGCCGCATCCCTGTCTCAGTGGACGGACAAGCTGAGAGCGGCTGGCTGAACAAAATCAGAGTGCGCACCCCGGATTAAACAAGAAAAATACACAGCTGAAGCCTGGCAGCAGTGTGTTTTTCTTGTTTTTATGTTTTCTTGTATGTTTCTTGTTTCCGGGGCATGTGCTCTGATTTCGGTCAGCCAGCCGCTCTCAGCTTGTCCATCTACCGAGACGGGGACGCAGCTGGCCGGGTTGGGATGCTTGTGTTTCGGTTCAGCGAGAGTGGCGTCCCGCTGAAGCCACGGAGCTCGACTGTCTAACGTAAAACTAACGTGACCGTAGTCCAAGATATAGTTTACCCTCCAGGAGATATTTATCAGTACAACAGTAGACAATCATAAAAAATCATATTAATTAAAAATTACAAGAAAACTGTAAAAAAAAAAAAAAAAAAAACTGAAACATAAACAGTCATATTATAAAGCGATGTAAAATATTGTACTAAAAACAGGAACATGTTTGTGTTGGTTTATGCCATGAACTTAGCAGATGTAAAGCTATTTAATATTTTATTTA
>JARVGS010000835.1:16359218-16371267 GCA_031762315.1 Hypsolebias antenori | reverse complement strand
CGACGTTAAAACCGACGTTAAAAACGACGTAAAACCGACGTTAAAACCGACGTTAAAACCGACGTAAAACCGACGTAACTGCGCAACGTGAATAAGGGAGATGCGTCGTAACGTCGTAAGACGAGATCGTCGTAACCCGAGGACTACCTGTATTTATATTGTAAATTGAAAATACTTGATATTAGAAATATTATATAAGAAAACATGACAACGAGACATGAAAAATGTATTGTTAAACAATACAATTTACACATTGTAACAATTCATGGTTTTATCTTTGTTTTTCTCGGATGGCAGTAATGTGCTTCCGTACGGCAGAAATATTTACTACGAAAATAAAACACGATCAAATTTAAATCTTTCCCATGTTAGAAAATGTTTTTTAAGGATCATTTCACATTAACCTAAAGCAAACGGATGTTTTAAAATTAAACAAACCGAACATTAACCTCTTTGAGGAAGCAGAGCCCCAGCAAAGACGAGAAGCTCCCCAGATCCATCTTAGCGTTTTCTGAAAAATAAACCAAAATTAAACAACAAATCAGCACATTTCTAATCCTGCATGGTACACAACATATTTTAGAGGATATAAAACCACTCATATTTTTGTTCCGGTTCATTCCGAGTTATTTTTACTTCATCAGCAGGAACAGGTAAAAACTTCACCACAGTGGTGAATAGTTTTCCCCTCAGAACTCGCCAATAAAAGTGCTTCCTGAGCAGCTGCTGGGCTCATCCAACATAAAACGTGTCGACAGCTGGGCTGGCACTCCCCTTCATGTGCTGTGCAACATAACTCCCATTAAATCCCAATTAAAAAAAAAAAAAAATTTTTAAACCTCTAAACCTTTCAGATTTTTATTTGTTTTGTTTTCAGTTGCATGATTGACTTTGTAGAACTTCTTAAATTACAACCAGAGCCGTCTTCTTGCAACATCTCCCAACTAGAGATCACAGTATTTCATTCTGACATCTTGAAAACACAACAGAGTGAAACCACACATCCAAACCTCTGTTGACAACATTCGAAGGTAAGGCTCCTCTTATTTTTGGGACGTCAGGGTCACAGATTTAGCCTTTGCTTCCTCCGCTCCCCACAGCTTCCTTCCTTATGCCGTTTAATGAATGCTGAGCAAGTTCAACCAACGTGGTCCTGATCATGTTTTCAGACGTTCTGAAGGTCTTCCAAAGGCGTGTGTTGGACTTTTCGTTGCTTTTTTGTTTCGTTTCCAACCAGTACTCGATTACTCTCAGAATATTGTGTTTGTTTAGTCACTTAATGTTGACCTTTGAGTCATTTAGGCATAAAACCCCAAACTCAAGGGATGGACCAGTGTTGTGTTTGAGGAACCAGTTTTTACTGGATTTTAGCGTTTTGGTCGCCAGCAGTTTATTTCAAAAATACAGTACTATTTGTTTTGATGTAGATTAAAAAGCATTAAAGATACAGTTTGACGGATAGAAAAAAATAGGTCTGGTGTTTATTTATTTTTACGTGACTTTCAGAAAACCGTTCACCTGCTTGAGACGGATGCTTTCATTTTGATTGTTCACTTTTTACCTGCACCGAACCTGTTGGTATAGACTAGACTGCAATGGTTCCCAGTTCTGATCCTTGAGGAACACCATCCTGCATGTTTTAGTTGTTCCCCTGCTTTGACACACCTGATTTAAATGAATGGGTGATTAACAGGCTTCTGCAGAACACAAGGAAGTAATTACATCACTGAATTAGGTGTGTTGAAGCAGGATGGTGTTCCTCAAGGACCTGGGTTGGGAACCACTGGACTAGACGATTGCCACCTGCAGCTCTGGGGCCACTCTTTGAAGTTTTGACCAAAAGATACAAGAAATTTGATTGTATCGATGTTTATGCCCACACCAGAAAAAGCTATTGTTGGACATGTTTTTGTGTGAAATTTCTAAACATTTTTAAACGACACTTCTAATTTATGCTTTATTACGTCAAAATGTGATATTTAATTGTTTCTCCTCACATAGGCCTGCTGAGTTCAGTGTTTCAGTTTATAGCTTTTCATGATATAGTGTTTTTGTGCCCCTAAAAGGTAAAAAAAAAAAAATTTGTTAAATTCAAATTCATTATTCACTTTTAGTTTTATAATGTCACTCCCATTGCTCAGAAAAGCCCCCCTCCAGCAAACTCAAAGTGGCCCATGGGCCACCACTTGATAATCGTGGCTCTGCATGCATTTTATTTAGGGAGCGAGGGGGCAGAAATGGCTTCTTTGAGCAAAAAGGATGCAGGCCCTGTAGTCACCATGGTAACTGTTATCATCCAACAATGTTCAGTCAGGTCATCTGGATAGTTTTTTTTTTGTTGTTGTTGTTGTTGCTGAGACGTTTATCCAAAGAACTTCTTCAATCTGAGGAGCCACCAAACAAACTGTGTCCCACAAACAGCACACTCCCATAGTGGAAAAATACAGTTTGCTGTTGCTAAGATGGCCTCCGGGGCCTGCCCTCTCCCCTGTCAACTCCTCTGAGACCGTCATGGCAAAGCGAAATCAGTTTGTTTGGTGGCTCCTCAGACTGAAGAAGTCCTTCGGATGAAGGACGAAACATCTCAGCAAAAAAAGAAAGCAACCATCCAGATAACCTGACTGAACATTGTTGGATTTTTACCAGGATTGTTGAACTTTGGCGTAACTGTGATCATGCAGATGATGTGCGATGAGGGTTGCCAGATACATTTTAAATGTCTTATTTACTCCCCTCTTTTTCTGAGTACATGTTCAACAAACACAACACGCATCGGCACATATGACAGTTTAGGACAAAATACTATAATTTTAAAGCCACAGTCCTATACTGTAGTTCATAATTACTTATCTGGCAACCTGAATAGCATGGAAGCTACAACGGGTTTCTCATAAACCCACTCATTTTTTGTTTATTACTCCCCAATAAACGTTGCAAAAACACAAACGTTTCCAGAGGTTGTTCTCGTGTAAACGTGGCCTTATGTTAGATCACGTTGACTTGGTGATTTTAGAAGGAGCTCGCATGCTGAAAAAGTGTGCGCACCCCTGATCTAAAGTATTTCTGAAGTGCTTGAGCTTTATTTTATTAATTTGGTTTATGTGCAAAAACCTTTGGCAGAATGGTGAATATGTCTGTCATCGTGAAGATTTGCACATTTTCTCTCATCTATGTCTTTAACTTGTCCTCAGCAGCCGAGTGAGATGCTCCCTGTGAAGATGTGACTTTTCAGACTCCTCTAACTGGACATGACGTGTTGGGACACAGTCATCCATGTCAAAACTGTCCCAAGAAAAAAGGCGATTGACGTCTTTTAATTATTTTTTTATTTTCTGGAAGATGTTTCACGTCTCATTCCAAATTTTAAGATTTTAACCGTAGTAAGCTGCTTCTGTGAACTCGCGTGCAAATCACCATCCAGGAGATTTTGCTCCAGTTCTCGTCAGTCCAAGACCCTCGCCACCATCAGGAGGGAGGGGAGGGCGGGAGAGCAGTTTGCATGCGAGTTCAGCTTTAATAGAGCAACTCACTGAACGTAACCCGTCTGTTTAAACAGTGACTTAACATTCCTTGAAGGAATGCATATCACCCGCCGCTATTCATGCTAGAGCAGAGCTATTCAACTGGTGGTCCGGGGGCCAAATTAGGCCCACGGGTGAGCTCAGATCGGCCCACCATTGGGTTCATATTTAAATAAAACTAGATTTTAAGCTGTAAAACAAACTTACCCTGAGCTCTTGGTTTTCAGTAACCCCCCCCCAGCAATTTAGTTGAATAGCCCTGTGCTAGAGGTTCAGCCAAATATCTGACGTTGAGAAATAGTGGATATTTAATGATCAAATAATGTTTGTTTTTAAGAAAATGATCAAAATCAAATTGTTAAAAAAATATACATGACACATTTTAATATGTAATATATTTAAATAAGAAATTAAGATGAGTTATTCACTTTTGTTTTGTTACTTATATATAATTGTTTGAACTGATTGTCTTAAAAAGGGGCATATATACTAAGAATTTTTTTCTTCTTTCTGCTCCCTTTCATTTTATATATTTTTCCCCGTACTATATATGATGTTGTTTTTAATTTGTATTTTTTTATTATAAAATGAACAAATTCAATAAATAAAATAAATAAATTAAAAATACCGTTAACACTCGGAGTTTGCGTTGATGATGCTGCTCAGCTACTCCCACACCAAGTTTTAGCTTGCTGTCTGAAAAACAAAATTTGTGGCAGCCATCTTGAATCCAGTTGACTTTAAAAGGCCACGAGTTGTAGATGGACTGAAGATGAGCCGAAACGCAGCCAAAGTCCACAGAAGACCCACTGGTTTGTAGAACTATAGTCCAAGATCATTGTAAAGCATACGAGTCAAACTCAGTTACATTAAAAACTTGGTTCAAGCCTATAGGGACAGTTTAAGTCGCTGCATTAACTCCAGTCAGCTAGCCGACGTGTTTTCTTGATCGCAGGTTCATCAACAAGAGTTTAATTGATCCCATGTGATTTTCTCTGTTGTTCTTTCCACATGAAAATTAAAGATTACTGAAAACTCCAACTCTTTTTCTGCCTTCATAGTTAACAAACTGTCCTGAGAGGTCTGCGCTAAATGAAGTATTTAGTTTTTTAAGCAAACAATAAGAAAAAATAAAAAAATACATTTAAAATATCTTAGAGGGCCAGATACGGTGTTAACAAGCGCCAGATTTGGCCCACGGGCCTTGACTTTGAAAAAAGTGGAGAAAGTAACTTCTGATGTGGGGAAAAACTGGAAACCTGTTCAGAAGTAGGACATTTATTAAAAAAAAAAACTGTATAGATTCTTAAAAATGAAATCACAAAAGCATTTACCTGCCAATAATCATAGTTAATCACATAGTTTCTTCCAATCTCATCAATGATCCCTTGATGCTTCTTTTTCCCTAAAGATTAGTTGCGTCATTGTTTTGTGCAGCTCAAACTTTAAAAACCTCTTAAATAAGGAGCTCTTTGACTCTTTTTAGAATCCAAACATCTAAACTTTGTAAAGGTAACTCAATTATTCTATGTGCTACTTACATTCTTTCAGATCATATTCATACTTTTCCAGAAGACTGTTAGAAACAGACTTTAAATGCCTCCTCTCTGCTGGGTTTGGCAGCTTTTCGTTGTCAAAGCGTGACAAACGTTAAGGCGTTTTAAACCTTCAGCAGCTGTAAAACACTCGTTTATATGCACAGTGTTGTTTTTAATCAAAAGAAAGGTAAAAAAAAGACAACCAGATGGTTAATTAGAGGAGCTTACCTTGAAACCAGCTGGAAAAAAAGAACCAGAGCGAAGAGTAATCCTTTCGTTTGAGCGTCTTTTTTTTTAATTAGCTGAAAAGGTAAAAAGCAAGAGACGGTATGATTTCCTCAGAGTGTGTGTTCCTCACTGAGCTGAGCTGATAAAACCTGACTGAGGCTGGACATGACATCACACGCCTGCCTTTTGTGGAGAAACATCCCAGGAGAGTAATGATGAACACCGAAGGCATCCTGAAACCTCTGCTTAACAACCAACACATGCTGTACTGCCTGCGAGGTGTAAATTATAGATATATGAAAGAATCGGGAGACTATATATAAATATGAAGTGTGATATTTAGGGTTAAATTAGTCCTCATGAAAAACTATGACATAAAGGCACATTAAAGTTGGATGCAGTCAATAATCATAGTAGTATATTTTATTCTTATTAGAGTATTATTTTATGTATTTGTGTCATAATAATGACAAGCCATGTATTCCTCTAAATATTTTGCATTTTCACAACAAATTTAAAAAAAAAAAAAAAAGCTCAAAGCAAAAAGGTTTCAATGTATTTGCAACAGCGCTATCTGTCGTCTAAGATCTGCCTAGCAACGGGTTCCACGTTACCATAGCAACGACGTTTTTTTTTTTTTTTTTTTTAACAGCGGTTAGCCATAAGCAACTAACTGCAGGTTAAACGTATGAGTTTTTAACAACTAAAATGTGATCTTATTCCATTAAATCAGATAGGAGTTTATTATTTTTATATCTTGCTGATGTTCAAACAATTTGTTTTGTGTTTTCTGTCTTTAAATCTGTCGGTTGTAAAGCAGGAGGTGTTGGTCAACTAGTGAAGTTTGCTTCTGATACAAAAAAAAAAGACTTCCATTGAATTTTTAGTGTTTGGGCCCAGGGGCGATTCTAGAATCTGATTTTTAGGGGTGCTTAGCCCCCCCCAGTGCTGACAATGGCTCTTAGCTTGAACAACTGGTGGCCGTTGGTGTCAGAACCACTGACAATGTGGGGGGGACACAGTGGTAGAGGGGTCTGGGGGGTCCTGCCCCAGAAAATTTTGAATAAAGTAGATGCCATTTCCTGCATTCAGGTGTATTTTAGCGTGTTGTTAAAAATCTACGTTTACCTGCATAAATCAACACTATTGAGAGCATGGCACAAGAAGAAGTAGCGCTAAGCTAGCAGCACAGATGCGCGAGCTAAGATGCTACAGATGTAGCGCTCTGCTTTACATTACACTACCTAATAAACACTTTGTACAAAATCAGTTTAGTGTTAACTGATCATAACAAACAAAGATTAAACTTATGCAGCCAGAAGTTACAAACAACACACTATACTGTATCTACATTTAAAACACATAAAACAAGGCATATCTAGCTTTAAGCATTAACCTTTAATTTAAGCATAAAATGTAATTATGATAACAAATGGAGGATTTACTTGCGGTACCTTTGTACAGACGAACATAACGTGGTACTTCCTGTTGATCACTGTTGTATCCAGCTGCTCATGAGGTCGGCCGCAGGGCTTTATCATCTTTTACTTTTTTGCAAACTCAGTTTAGGTTTTAATGGAATAAACTGTTTCTATCCTCTAAACACTCAGGCTAACACGTTCTCCACTGACAACATTTCAACATTGTTTTCGATGATTTTTCGCGATATCATTCTGACTGTAAAGTGTCCATGATGCAAAACCCCTACGATGTTGTTGGAGAAAAAGTGGGTGGAGCTCCTATAGGCAAGGGGCGTTTTACTATGGGACAAATTGAGGTTGCTGATTGGTCAGCTGCTGACAAGCTTTTTGGACTGATTGACAGGTGGCGTCAAAGATCTGACTTATGCAAAAAAAAAAAAAAAATCATGGATTTTACTGGCCCGTTAGACTGTCATAATTTATTCCAAATTTTTTCAATATTTTGGTGAATCTAAGGTTTAAGAACTGAGTTTCTTTACAAAATACAAAAATATACATGGTTCCTTTATTTTTTAGGGGTGCTGAATTAAAATGTATGGGTGCTTGAGCACCCCCCAAAAAGAGGCTAAAATCGCCACTGGGGTTGGGGTTATTTTAAAGAAATCATCCATAATTACACATAGACTGATCAAACCTGGACCTGATGTTTTCTGTACAAGAAGCAAGCTCTTCAAAATAGAGCTAGAGTTATGCGAAACATTTATTTTACATGTAGCTGCAACAGTTCAAGGAAGGTTTCTTCTTTTTGGGGAGCACATTGGAAGAGATCCAGTTTAAAAACTGCAATACGCGACTGTCCAGACCTAAACGAAATTATTCTGTAGGAAAAGTAGAATCAATAAAACACGTTTTGCAGGTTTTAAAATGTGGTACATTAAAAAAAAAAAAAAATTAGCATCTGTAACTAGGGATGCACGATATTGGATTTTTAGCCTCCCAATATGTTAAAACTTATTTGGCCGATAACCGATACCAATACTGAGATTTATTTTTCCTAGACCTACTTAGAGACCACATATCTTTCTCTGCAGTGTAATTAAAACACTACATTATTCTGCATGGTCTTTGTCACTTTGTCCTGCCACCAAATGCAGATGACAAAAAGGGGCTGAAAATGATGGAACACCTTAACTTGGATTATGTTTGACGTCAAATTTATTCATGGCATTTACTCTCTAACACAATGACAGCAAGCATTCTGAACAGTCCAATAATTCTCAATTGGGTCATCTGGACAATTTCTTTTTCATAGAAATGTTTCACCCTCCATATTTAACTTTATCAATAATATTGGCCGATACTGATACCATTCTGCTAATATCGTAATATCTAAACTGTTCAGACATTGCCTACATTATTCCTTATTAAAAGGTGATTATTTAATACACAATGTGTGATTCATTAAACATTTATTCTATTTGTAAATTTTTTAAAAAACTGTCCATTTTTGTCTTTTTTTTTTTTGAGGGGAGGGGGCACCACATTGAGAGAAGACCAGTTTAAAAAATGAAATTACAGTACTCAAAATGTTCTTGTCTGTCTGTCTGTCTGTCATCAGTCCGAGGAGTCACAACAAACTGAGTCCCACAAGCAGTACACTCCCATAGTGGACCAACCAGTTTGCTGGTGATAAGATGATTTCTGGGGCCTTCCCTCTTTATTGGATGCTTTGATGTTTTGAATCACTTTGGCTATGGCTGCCTCAGATGAGTTGACGGGGGGGAGGGCGGGCCCCAGAAACCATCTTATCACCATCAAACTGGTTGGTCCACATAGGCCTGTCACGATAAACAATAAATCAATTAATCGCATGATAAATGAAAATTATTTACCTCATTTTCATCAGCTTTATCGTTTCGTTGTGTCTTTCTCTTTCTACTGAAGACACTGGATGACAAAAAGCTCAACTCCGGTGCTCTTCACTAACCCCTCCCTTTCTCTTTTCTCTTTAAAATCCATTTTCACCATCCAAAATCGCATTTTTGGATCGTTAAAAGCAGCTACGCTTAGAAGCTAAGCTACGAGCTAAGCTAACAAGCCGACCTCAGGAAAAAAAAACCTCTGTCTTGTCGAAGCTCCAAAATTTGCGGTTGAAACTCGTACCTTTGTGTAAAAAGTTGTTTTTCTCTACAAAAAGAAGCTGAGAAATTGTTTACTGATTTTTAATTAAAAGTTTTGTGTGACAAATGCTATGCTAAAGACCTCAAACCACAACAAGCATCCGCCATTTTGAGAATCGAAGAGAGACAGCCCATATCAAAATAGAGCTAGGGGGCGGCCGTGGTACAGTGGTAGTGGCAGCCGACCCCCGATCAGAAGGTTGGAGGTTCGAATCCCAAGTTCCCACACCATGTGTCGTTGTGTCCCTGGGCAAGACACTTAACCCCGAGTTGCTCCCGGTGGGACTGGCTGGCGCCTTGCATGGCAGCCTACCGCCACCGGTGTATGAATGTGTGTGTGAATGGGTGGATGGCTGGTACTGTAAAGCGCTTTGGGGCCCCTCATAGTGGGCTGGAAGGCGCTATATAAATGTAAGCTCCATTTACCAGTTACCATGTCATGTCAAGAGGACTCCTTTCCATTTTTCTTAAAGAGATGTGCTGCTCACTCCCTCACTATCCATCCTTTGGTTCAAACAGTTTATACTGCCATCCGGTGGTCAAAAAAGTACCACACACAATACAAATTAAAAATTTCTTCTTAAATTTGTCAATAATTAGTAATTATTGTCAAATTTCAAACAATATTGTCATTTATCGCAACATTTTCTGAGACATTTAATTGCCCAACAAAATTTGTTATGACAGGCCTAGGTCCACTATGGGAGTGTGCTGCTTGTGGGACTGAGTTCGTTGTGGCTCCTTGGACTGATGAAGTTCTTTGGATGAAACATCTCAACAAAAAAAAAGAAACCATACAGATGACCTGACTGAACTTGTTGGATCTGTCAGAACTCAGTTTTTTATTTGTTTCCTCTCATTCCGTTCTGTTTTTCTGTGTAAAGTTTTGGTCTCACCCTGTGTGTCCCGCTGCTGACACATGTTAAAAATATCTGCTTCAGATTAGTACCAGGATGGACTTGTGGACAGGGAGCTCTTGGAGCTTCTCAATGGTTTACACCACCGGACGGAGTTCGATGCCTCGGGGACTCTAGGACTAGCGGTTCCAGGTCCGGAGGCTGCAAGCGTCTGCCGGAAAGTGATCCAGGCAGAGGATGTGTGTCCCATCTGTCAGGAGGAGCTGCTGCAGAAAAAACAGCCCGTGTCTTACTGCAGGTGGGTCTCAGGATGAAGTTCTACTTCATCGACCAGAACATGACCCTGTGCAGAATCATGGTCCCGCCTCTGCACATCCACTTGCTGACCCAGAGTGTCACATGTAATAAAATTATATCTGAACCCCCAGATTATGACAGGAAGTCGGCGTTTTGCTGACAGTGTTCCTGCAGTGTCCCGTTCTGTCCTTGTCCCCCTCAGGTTCGGCTGTGGCATCAATGTCCACATCTCCTGCATGAAGGTGTGGGCGGACCATCAGGCTCTGTCGGAGCAGAAGGGGATGGTGAGGTGTCGTGTGTGCAGGCAGTGCTTCGGCTCTGAGAAGCTGCTCAAGGAGCAGGCGGAGAACGCTGCGCTGCTCTTCACCGCTGCAGAAAGAGAAAAGCCCAACAAACACCTGGGGGCGGTCTGCCACAGCTGCCAGGTCTGCCCCATCCCTGGTACCTGTTTCAGGTAAGATACCCGGTTCACTGCAGACATCAGTGTTGACAAAACACATGGAAAGGTTTGTCCTTAAATTTTACAGTTTTCCACAAAAACACACAAAAATTACAGCCCTAGCATTCCCACACCTCAATGTCTCAGGAGAAAACTGCTCTGTCGGAGTTCAAATTGTGTTAAAGATGGTTGTTTTTTTTGTCTTGGCTAGGCTCGATTATCTGCCATGTTGAAATGGACTGATTCCAAAAGAAAAGTCTGTTGATGTACTGTATTTTTTGGACTATAAGGTGCACCAGATTATAAGGCGCAATAGCAATGAACGGGCCTGTTTTCATACATACGGTGCATTAAGCGAAACAAAAGCGTCAGATAAGTCAAACTTTATTCAACTCATTCACGATAACCACATAAAACTGGTTCGAGGTCAGTAAGCACAACCAGATTTAATACATCAGGCGCACCGGATTATAAGGCTCACTGTCGATTTGTGAGAAAATTAAAGGATTTTAAGTGCCCCTTATAGTCTGACAAATACGGTACCTCAAAGGATTACTTTGAGAGTTTCATCCACTGGTTCATAAGATGTTTTGCTAACAGACAAACCAGGTTGAAGCAGTCTGAGTGTGCATTGTGAATGACTCTCAGCAACCACCACACCAGTCTTTAACTCAATATCTGTAACACTGACTGACCTTTTTTGCTGTCTTTCATATTTCTGTTTTTTTCAAGATCAGTTAGCCTTGGCGGCCATTTTAAATTGGGAAGGCTTCAAAAATTAAAGCCAGTCTCTCACTCAACTGACTCCAAATTGTGAGAAAATGGGAGAAGTTTTCAGTTGTTTCATTCTATTTGCAATAGAGGGTGACACGGGAGTGGATTTTCACTCCTGTCCCATCCCACTCCCACAGAAAAAATCTTGTCCCGTCCCACTCCTGGCAACATGACTCCCACTCCCATCCTGCTCCAATTCATGACTACCTCTCCTGTACCGCTCACATAGTTTGTTCATCTTTAGGAAACACATTGAATTTGATTTAATCTTCTACCCATTCCTTTTTAGATTACTTTGTGTTCTGCAGTTTTAAAGGATATGGCAACAGGAACATTTAATCTGTGGTAAAATAGGGAGTAATTTATTGCCTTAATCCAAACAAAAAAAAAACTTCACTAAAGGGCTCAAAACACAAATAATACATGGCCTTTGGCCCTATAGTTTTTCTATGGAGGATCAGCTGCTAAGTCCCTGTTTCTAGCTCTTTTGGAGGTCAGCTACAGTAAAAACAAAAATTAAAAATAAAACAAAAAAACAACCGTACATGGGTCACACCATGTGTATCGTAGTTGAATGAACGCAAACATAACATAAAGTTGCATTTTACTAACTTAATGAGCAATTGCTTCCTTTAAACAGTGACCGTGGTATGTTTTAAATTGCTTAAACAGAAAAAAGAATTTTTAAAAATGCACCAAGCAAGACAACAAAAATGCATACAGGTAGTCCTCGACTTACGAACGGGTTCCGTACCTACAAACCGTTCGTAACCCGATTTTAACGTAAGTCGGAA
>JARVGS010000835.1:16344065-16357683 GCA_031762315.1 Hypsolebias antenori | reverse complement strand
GGATACACGAAACAGCCGGTAACCAAGACAGCCGGAAATCGGGGACCACCTGTATATGTATACTGTATATACAAAAATGTCTCTAACTCATTCAAATTTACATCTTTTGAAATAAGAACTAAAATTGGGTGTAATTATAGCATAGACATTCCCAGCTCATACGGACCTTACTTTAAACTTTGCCATCAAATATTTGGAGTCAAGCCTGCTGGCTGTCAGCTAAATATTGAACATATCATTTGACATATTTTAAAAAGTAATCACTGACACAAGATTACATAAAGGCTACAACTCTGTCCCTTCATGGTCACTTTGTTTCAGTGCATAACTTGAGCAAGAAAGGCGGGAGGAAGATATCCATTCATTCAAGGTATATTAGGAATTCGTCTTTTTAATTTTATTTTCACCATGAACAAAACAACAAGCTTTAATACAAGAGAAACACTTTAAAAATGCATTTAAGCAAACTATGTTTAAAAAAATAAACCTACACTCTTAGATTGTGTAAAGTATTCTTATAAAGTTATACAGAATCATGGTTAAAGAACACTTGAATTGTAATAAATAACTTTTAAACAAAGTACAAAGGGTAAACACACTCTAGATAAGCACTGTTCCTATGATTATCTTTAGAGCAAATTAACTTATGTTAACCTAGAAGAAAAGTTGGAAGGCTTTACATGATGAATATTTACAGTAAAACAAGCGGTATGCTGATGTTCCCCGTCGCTGAAGGATTTATTTATTTTATTTTTTTATTTTATTTTCTTTATTCATTTCATAACAAAATAAAATACATAACAATTAACATATATATAATTACAAAATGATTATAAATATAAAATGTAATGTAAATAGTGAGTGAAGTTTTTGAGATGTGTTTTTCAGGATTGGAATTGAACAATGTGTTTTAGTGCAAGATAGTCAAGTGGGTAGGCGTTACATTGTGGAGAAGAACAGAGGTAGGTTTATCTTATCTGAGGCAGCGCAGAATGAGTGGTGGGCAAAGCCAGAAATTTTATCCACCACCAAGAGCAATGGAGGAGCCAACCAAAGGTTATCATCCACCCTAATAATTTCAGGAAAATATGCTTTTAAGAAAAAAAGAACAAAAAAAAACAAACAAACAAAAAACTATAAAACATTGTTTCCTCCAATGATAGGGTGGCTGCTTTAAATACTGTACAGGTGCTGGTCATAAAATTAGAATATCATGAAAAAGTTGATTTATTTGAGTAATTCCATTCAAAAAGTGAAACTTGTATATTATATTCATTCATCATTCTTCTGAACTGTTGGGTCTGGTGTATCACATCTTCTTCTTCACAATACCTCATAGATTTTCTATGGGGTTAAGGTCAGCCGAGTTTGCTGACCAATTAAGAACAGGGATACCATGGTCCTTAAACCAGGTACTGGTAACTTTGGCACTGTGTGCATGTCCTGTTGGAAAATGAAATCTGCATCTCCATAAAGTTGGTCAGCAGCAGGAAGCAGGAAGTTCTCTAAAACTTCCTGGTAAATGGCTGTGTTGGCCTTGGACCTCAGAAAACACAGTGGACCAACACCAGCAGACGACATGGCACCCCAAACCATCACTGACTGTGGAAACGTGACACTGGACCTTAAGCAACATGGATTCTGTGCCTCTCCTCGCTTCCTCTAAACTCTGGGACCTTGATTTCCAAAGGAAATGCAACATTTACTTCATCAGAGACTTTGGACCACTCAGCAGAGCCCCAGGTGAGACACTTCTGACACTGTCTCTTGTTCAAGACACATTCCTTGAAACCCATGTCTTGCATACATCTTTGCATGGTGGTCCTTGAAGCACTGACGTCTGCTGCAGTCCACTCTTTGTGAATCTCCCACACATTTTGGAATGGGTTTTGTTTCACCATCCTCTCCAGGGTGGGGTTATCCCTATTACTTTTACACTTTTTTCTACCACATATTGTCCTTTCCTTCACCTCTCTATTAATGTGCTTGGACACAGAGCTCTGTGAACAGCTAGACTCTTTATCAATGACCTTTTGTGTCTTGCCCTCCTTGTGCAAGTTGTCAATGTTCATCTTTTGGACAATTGTCAAGTCAGCAGTCTTCCCCATGATTGTGTAGCCTTCAGAACTAGACTGAGAGACCATTTAAAGGCCTTTTCAAGTGGTTTGAGTTAATTAGCTGATTAGAGTGTGGCACCACATTCTTCAATATTGAAACTTTTCGCAAATTCTAATTTTCTGAGTTACTGAATTTGGGGTTTTCATTAGTTGTCAGTTATAATCATCTACATTAAAATAAATCAAGCATGATGAACTCTCAAAGAGCCACAGGGCCTTTGGCCCCATTCACTCTGACAACAAAACAGTTTCAGACATATTTACGGCACATTTATTTCTCAAAACAACATTTACATTTATTTCTTTGTTTTTCCTTTCTGCTAATTTCACCTTGTTATGCTCCTTTCTGCTTATTTATACGTTTAAGCTTTTCTTGCAATTTCAGCTACTATTTTGCTGTTTTTATGCATGTTGTCACTTTTTCAGCTGCAGGTGGCCTGCGATTCTCACAAATTGCTTCCATCTTGTGGTTTAGCTCGTAAATCAGCTGCTTTTGAGTACTCGTAGCACGAACCAAACCTTCACACAGACTTGGCAGTTTTGCCATGGATTAAACTGCTGCCGATGTCTTCTTCAAAAGTCGATAACACAGGGACCCACCGATGCCAAAAAGCAGGAACCCTGCTTTCACAAATCCATTTATGTATATAAAAGTCTTTGGCGTTCTCCTGAGACAGAACTGAAAGACACATCAGCTGCTAAACTCCCCACGGATTACTGATGTACCCAGAGTTTCGGCAGGATATGAGGGCTCTCCAGGAGCATGTCGTTTTGTTGAAAAAAATTTGTCAATTGCATTGAAAGTCCAGCTCACCAGATCCATAATAATATTTTTTTAGTTAGGAAGATTTGTACCAGGAACTCCGCGACACGCAGAGAGAGTAAAAAGCAGTATGAAGAGGCGAACAGGGGCGGGAGAGAAGGCGTCCACCTTAAACAAGAGCAGAAAAGCGTTACAAAAATACAAAAATGTTAATTTTACATTTTTTTGATTGTTCTTTGGAAATCAGTGTTAATTTGGTTGCAGTTGATCATAAAACAAACAACTATGAATGAAAAGATCCAACAATTATCGGTAACAAGTAAGTTTATTATTTAAGCTCACAGAAAACACAACTCTAAGAACTATTTCTAACTACAGAGGTCAACACAGGAGGTGTCCTTTTTGCGAAAAGACAAGAGGAGCTCACTGGTGATTAGATCGGATACAGTCAGCAGGATCACTTTAAAACTAGCGAGGCAGTAAGACGAACGATCCGCACAAAGTTGTCACAAATTCGTCTCATTGTTGAAGCAATAAAATGTGTTTGAAAGCTGAAAATTGTTTTAATATGCAAGCACACAGAATGACAAAAGTGCTCAGTTTGTTGCTACATTTAAAACTAAAACGTCTTCCGAAAAGACCCTCCTCATGCTAACCTTAAAACCATTTATTTTAATATCACATTAAAATAAACAAACGGTTCAACTTTTAAATGGAGGCAAAACAGGACGAAATAGTTAAATTACATAATACACATGATTTACTACACACAAATAAAGGCTCAAGTAAAACCATCAGTGAGAGTATTTTGAAGGAAGACTAAATATAACTCAAAATATTGCTGGCTGAACCACACAAACCCACGGTGAGAATAACTATCCCAGTTTAAACTTTCATTTTTGCCATTTGTATTGCATTTACTCCTAAATACATCTGTGAATGTAGAGAATATAGTGTGCTTTATACTGCTCAGGACTCTCCGTTTAATAGATATTCAACTATAACAACTGACTGACTAAATATGTAAATGTCTGTAGCTCATCTAGCTGCTCATAAGTTGGGCTATGAGATAAATGTTCGTGCTACATTGCTAATGAAAAAAAAAGCAGGTACCGTATATATTTTCTGGATTCATCTCCTTGTACAGCTTAATCAAACAGTAAGGTCTTTAATCACCTATAAATTCATTTAAGGCAGGGGTGTCCAAACATTTTCATAGGTGGGCCAGAACTGTCTGATGAACGGTCTCACGGGCCAGAAAAATATGACTAAAAATAAAAAAAATTAAAGCTTGATTTTTTTTACTAATTTTTTAACAACTTGAGTAATATTTTGGAGAAAGGATAAATAAATGTTTAGTTTATTTTTTTGTAGATCCAGAGCATTATGAGCCTCATAAACATTAACCTAGTTTTTTTAAAAAAAAGAATTTAATTGATTAGATTTTTTGTGGGGGGTGGCGGTGGGGGGGTGTTATTATTTATAGGGATGCCCAATATTATCAGCACGGTATCAGCCGATATTAGCATTAAAGTTTAAATATCGGACATTCCACCAAAATAACTCACTGATATAAAAGGCTTCTGTTTTAAGTTAATTTTTAATTTAAGAAACTGCCAATTATATATATTAAATTATATCTATTAATGCACTACTACTTATGCGCATTTCATAAGTGCATAAGCAACGCAGCTGTATTGTCACTTGTGAACAGTTTTAGATTTGTGAAAATTCGCAAATTTGCACTTTGAGTTTTTATGTTAGAAAGAGTAAATGTCATGAATAAATTTGATATTATAATTTAAGTTGAAGTGTTATATCATTTTCAGTCCCCTTTTTGGCATCTGCATTTGGTAGCAGGCCAAAGTAGGTCTCTGTACGTAGGTCTAGGGAAAAAATATTGATATTGATATCGGTTATCGAGCCAAATAAGTTTTAACATACTGGCATATCGGATCGTGGCCAAAAGTCCAATATCGTGCACCCCTAATTTGTTTTCTTGTGCTTTGAAAGTTCATTTTCATTTATTTTTATAGGCAACCCCCTAAAATGAATGCCGGGCAACTGTTCTTTAAAAAAGTTTGTCGAACTTCAATCCCCCATTTGGACCATGGACGGCCAAAATGGGTCATCAGAGTTCTGAAAAACAGCTGGCTGTCACCAAAACAGATTCAAAGAAGGTTTGAAAGGACACTGATAAAGTTGATCCACTTGTATGTCGATGATACCACTTTATATTCTTTTATAAATGTTCCCATTGGTTATTAACTTAACTGAAATGATTTTCGTTTAAAACACTTGTTATATTTAGCCAAGTCTTATGATTTATCAAACAAAATTACACTCTTTGGTAGGTCAGTGCAGGTCTGTTGTAGGGTAAAGGGATTGATTTTAACTAAATGTTTGTATTGTACTTAAATTCACTCATTTTGAAAAGATTATTTTTGTCTTTTTTGCATTTAAACCTAAAAAATAAATTTAAAACGTATCACCATTAAACGTAAATAAGGTCTACATCAGCATCAACCTCTTAAGCCTGTGGGTCAAAATTATATAATTATTTAATTGCAGTCAAGGACCGCACAAAATCACTCCAAGGGCCGCAAATGGACCTCGGGCTGCACTTTGGACCCCCTGATTTAAGGTAAAGGTTTTAGGTACATTTTGATTTAACAATGGAGTTGGAGAGAATAAAATAGATCAACATCTCCTTTGTGAATCACCATTTTATCATGGTGGAGGAGTTTGTGTGCCTGAATGATAGAAGCTATGATGCCGGGGTCAATTACCCCAGGTAGGGTTTACAAGGCAGACTGGTCTAGGTGACAGACTGGACAATCAGTGACTCAGAATACTCAAATGAACAGAAGACAATGAGGAACTCAATGTCCCTCACCCCTACATGGATTCCCAAGGCACCATCTAAAGCCAGGACTAGGAGAAGATGCTTGTCTAAGCTATTGCCCTGCTCAGCTTGACATTTTTCAAGGAGTTTTTCCCAGAAAAATAAACTACCCATTTTGGAAGTTTACTTCAGCCATACAGTCCACAAAATGACCATTTTTGGAATCCAGTAGAGGGAAGGTAAGCATATTCCTACTAGTGCAGTTTAAATGTGTACATTTGAAAAACTGTTTATATATTTGTGACTCAAACAACAGGTTTTGTTCACTACCTTTCACGTAAACCCACTTCAGATGGTCTGAAATAACCTTTTAAAAGAGGAGTCTTAAAGAAAAACAGATTAAAACAAAGAATGTGACAACAGTGGCCACATCCATGTATTTTGTACAAATTAGGGATAAACACTTTTTCCCCCATTAAAGCATATAAAGCTAATAAAAGCAGATCAGGTGAAAGTAGACCCAGAATTGGACTAGTTACAGATGGCAGCACAACACTGAGCCTCCTCTTTAAGACAAGACCGTAAAATAAAACATTCAGATACTAAATAATCTCAAAACTATGACAGTTCCTTGTACACTCAAAACATTCATTTTCATGCATGAAAAAACAACTAGAGGCTCAAAACCTTGAACGTTAGGTGTGAAAATGGCAGCTTTGTACATCGTTCCTTTCATAATCCCTCCGGTGCAGAGTCGGAGTCAGTCACACGAAAAGCTCAAAAAGATTTGAGGCAGTATGGTATCCAAACAGGGCGTGAGCACGAGAATTAGGAACGCTTCTCGGTTAACTTACAGCAGGCATTTATGGTGAGGATAGGCGCACTAATGTCCATCCTGCAGCTTTTCCACTAATACAAACACACAAGTAGTGGTGTTTTGTGATCACAGGCAGTAAGAAGGCACCTTCTTTAATGCCAGCAGGGAGGAGTGTGGTGTTGTGTTCACGTGGACATTTGCTGTGAAGAATCCCGCTGGTGATCTTCAGATTTGGGTGAATGAGAGAACAAGGTGCACAAATTTGTGTGACAATAGCTACATTAAGGTGGTATCTCACTGGACTGTGACTGTTGGAGACTGGTCAGCCCAGACTGTCCAGGTCTAAAAACCACGCCGACGACTGGTAAGAACTGCACATCTTTATTTCAAATGTGGATTTAATTTGATTAAATCAAACATGGGTTCGGCTGCCGAGGTAGAAACAAAGCAGGCTGAAGGGAGTATGATGAGGTCAGGGGTGGACAAAGAAGTAATGGTCCTCGTCTAAAATACGGTTTTGTATGACTTTCAACAAATGGATGCCCAAACCAGTCACAAGACTGACTGATCACTAAAACTGTTTAGCTGGAAGAAAACGTGTGACTATACTGTATCTTTTGCAATTTTGAGTCACCAACTAGTACCCTGATTTTGACACGAAAAATTGTGAGAAAATCTGTCACACTGATATCTAATTGTGATCAAAGGATTAGTAAATTGCCAAAATCAAAGCAAATTGTCGTGGATACAGATTGCAAAACTGTGTTCTATGCTGTGCACATTATCTGGACACCCAGTGTTTTTGATTTGTACCAACCTCAAGACAGCCCCCATGTTTATGATTTAATCTACTACTATGCTAGTAGTATGCTACAAATTTTAGGAAAACTAACTAATAAAATAGTAAAAACAGGCGAAAAAATACAGTAGTCCCTCGCTACTTTGCGATTTGACTTTCGTGGAATAGCTGTTTCGAGGTTTTTCAACATAAGATTGTACATGACACACGAATGTCAACTTTAATATTACTCACATAATTGGGATGGTACGAGATAAAAAAGTTTTTTTTTCCGACAGGTGCCGCCATTTTGTAGTTTTCTTTGAATAAGCCTATACTGTAATGCAAGTCAAAATAACTACACTACCCAGAAGCCAACAGTGCTTCCCGGTCGCTGCTTTCTGCCGAAATGGAGGGAAAGTTTTGTAACGTAAAGTCCGAAGTAACAAGCTATTAAGCTCACAGAACTGACAGGAAAGTCATAAATAATCCTGAATCTTCCTGAAGCTCAATTATCCACACGCACATCAACCTGGACAGGGCGGTGGGCTTCATCTACCGAACCAGAATCAAGCCTGACCAGAACCGAGCTGCTGGTCTGCAGAGCTGGTGAGCATCTGGCTCTTTTTGGACTTATACAAATCACTTAGATGTAAAGTAAGTAAAATAATCTTAAAATTAATTTAGAAACAAACAATCAGTGTAAACTTGCTAAAACTGGAGTGACATGTCCGTGCCTGTTAAAAGACAACAAGAAGCATTCTGGACCAACTACAGACAATGAAGAGACAATTGTTTAGGACTAAAATCAAGAATAGCAGCCGTTCAATTAAGAGGTCATGAAGGAATGAACGAGTTTCAAAGTCTTTTGAAGGAACATAAATTTTTAGCAATTCGACACAACTGATAAGAACGAGTCTTGGTGACTGTGGTTACTAGCTACTCAGATTTAGAAGAACCATCTGAAAACACACCGAGATTCCTGACAGAGGGCTAGCAATGAGGGGCAAGAGGACCAAGGATATCAGTCAACTCATTGAAATGGGTACGTTTCCACTGAAGACAATTTAATTTATATTTCATTCAAGTAGGCCTGCCATGATAACAAATTTTGTTGAACGATTAATTGTCTCAGCAATTACTGTGATAAATGATAATATTGTTTGAAATTTTACAATAACTAGTAATTATTGTCAAATTTAAGAAGAAATGTTTTCTATCTTATATTTTGTTTTACATGTATTACCTTTTTTCGACAACCGGATGGCAGTATAAGACTGTTTGAACCGAAGGATGGATAGTGAGGGAGTGAACAGCGTGTCTCCTTAAAGAAAATGGGAGGGAGGCGCTTTGGAGCTTTGACAAAGTGGAGTTTTTTCCCCCAAGGTCAGCCTGTTAGCTTAGCTCGTAGCTTAGCTTCTCAGCTTAGCTGCTTTCAACGACCCAAAAACGCGATTTTGGACAGTTAAAACAGATTTTAATGAGAAAAGAGAAAGGGAGGGGTCAGTAAATAGCACTGGAGTTGAGACGTGTCTTCAGTAGAAAGAGACACAAAAAAAAAACGATAAAGCCGATAAATGAAAATGAGGTTGATAATTTTCATTCATCATGCGATTAACTGATTTATTGTTTATTGCGACAGGCCTACATTCAGCTATGATTAATACTGTCAAAATATAGTTCTATGGTTTTTTTTGATGTGTTGGAGTTGCATACAACATTGTAAAGGGTTCAAGAAGACACCAAACTGTGACCAAACTGAATAAAAAAATTGATGCATAAACCAACAAAAGACTTGGCAACTTGCGGAAAGGAAATCAAGAACCCCTGCAAATGTTTCTAGAAAGTTTGTATCACAAATGCTGTTTGACAGCGAGTTCCCGACAGGCGCAGCCTAGTGAGATACCACCAACACCGCTATAGTACAACACACAGACGATGCTGTGCAGTGGTTCTCAACCATTGTCTTTGAGGAACACCACCCCTTCATGTTTTAGTTGTTTCCCTGCTTTGACACACCTGATCTGAATGGATGTGTGCTTAACAGGCAGAACTTGAGTGTAATAAAATCACTGAATCAGGTGTTTTGGAACAGGGAAACAACTAAAACATGCAGTATGGCATTCCTCAAGGACCATGGCTGGGGACCACTAGTATAGGGATAGCTTATGGTTCTTTGGCAGAGTTGTACAATCACAGAACAACAACAATGCCTTTGTGAACACAAACAAATTGATCTAGTCTCTTAACTTCTCTTCGTCAGAGGTCTGCTCTCCCGAACATGCTTCCTCTTTTCTGCCTTCCCTTTCTCCCTCACCTTCCTAAGTCGCCGAGGAGGTGGTGTTCCTCTTGACTCGCTGTCCTCCTGAGCGCTGGATGTATCCATTCCATCCTGCTCTTCAGGAATATTGGGAATAGCCCCACTGCTCCCATCTAAAATGTTCCTGAGGGAAGGGTCCTCTGGCGTGCAAGTTGCAGTGGTACCACTCTCACTGCTACTCAGGTCCTGCTCCTCACCGTACCTCCCCCCTCGGCCATGGTGTGGAAATGAGGAGACCCTGATTGAAGGCCTGTCACGCTCCGACTCACGGATGTTGTGCTGGGGCTCGTTCATGTCTACACCAGAGTCCAGGCTGGTGTCGTTGCTGCTCGGTGGGCGGTGCCGGCTCTGCAGCTCGATGATGGAGTGGCGGACTTGAGCAGCCGGCTTCCCATCCAGAGAGACAAACCAGGCTCTGGGGTGAGAGGAGGAGGATTTGCCTCGGGTCAACTCCAGTAAAGTGCGCTCAGAAATCCCCTGTAGCTCACTGGTATGCCCGCTGCCGAAAGCTTCCATACCAGCTGCCTCGTTGAGAGTCCCAGGTACAGAGACGGAAGATTCAAGGAGGTTACTGTAGCGTCCCCACACACTAGAGTTTGGACCTGGTCCTGGTGGTGGAGTCTCCAGAGGCTGGGGGTCATCCTGATTGCTCTGCTGGGGGCTGCTTCCACCCTGGGAGTGGTGGTGAGGAACTTTGGGTAGCGTCTGGGTGTAGTTGTCCTTACTGGCAGGTTCTGAATGGCCGTCGTACTCCACCCCTTTTCTGGGGAAAGTGTTGGACTTGCATCCTGGTAGCTGAGGTTCCTGAGCACCGAACAGCTCCGGAGCTTGAATAATCGCCACCGGCTGGTTGTAGATATGCACTAGCTTATCCTGAAAGAAGTTCTCAGAGTTCATATTGGCCCGATTCTGCTCTGCTTTCTCCCGTATCCAAGCCACCTCCTCACTGTTGATGTAGTGAGGCTGCGGTCCCTTCATCCGATCTGCAGCGATGTTGTCATAAGGAGGAGCCGCAGTAAGACTCCCAGGATCCTCCACATAGATGTTGTAGTTGGCTTTGTGTCTTGGTGTGGACGGCTCACAGGGGACGCTGCAGGAGGCGAGTCCATCCCCTGATCGGAACAGCAAACCCTCCTCCATGTGGGTGGAGGTGGTTTGGTCTTTTTTCACCACCGTGAGCTTGGAGAAGCGTGCATGCCTCCTCTTGGGCTCTCGAGGGGAACCTCTGGACGTGAAAACAACAAAACTTGATCAACACAAAGTTATATAATGTATATAATGCTGAGTCAGCTTTCCTGCATTTAATTTTTTTTTTAATACTGTACTTACCTTTTCACACGTTGTGTTATAGCCATTCATAGATCAAAATGTTCATCTCATTCAGGAGATGGGTGCTACGACTTTTGGTTTTAGCAACTAACATTTTTCCATTGAAATGCATTGGGATCTCTTAATTTTCATGAAAACATGATTTTAATTTTAAATTTGTCTTCTTTTGCATTTAGTTTTTTATCTAGCTTTTTGCTTCTTTTAGTTAATTTTTTAGCTCTTAGCTAGCTTTCTGTAACATATAGCCTTTAGCTAGCATTTTGCATCTCATCTTTTACAACACAGACAGTCAGCATTTTCTACTTGGTTATAATGTAATTTTCTTACCCGCAGTGACACAAAAGCAACGACAGGAGTCCAATCACCACAACAAGAGTTCCTCCTAGTAGTCCCATCAGACTGTAGGAGTGGTAAGAGATGAAATCCATCGAGCTGCCGTGTCCAGGGTAATCTAAAAGGTAAAATGTTTGTAGGATGTCTCAGCCATGCACAAACAGCATTGAATCCTTACTGAGGGTAGATGAGGTACCTCTGGAAAAAGGATGTGGAGCAGCAAGCCAGTATCCCAGATGGGAGGCAGTGTAAGTCCAAACCAGCTCATCACCAACTGTTTTAACTATTCCCAGCCCGTGGTTCTCCCAGGCACCTTCAGAGAACATTGGTCCATGCAGTTATTGTAAGCATATGACCATCTTTGATTCTAAGACCTGTGAGTTTTATTCCCACCTGTTTTCAGGTTGAAGGCCCAGGCTGGTACCGTATCGGAAACCCTCAGGTGTGTGTTGTGTCCCAACGGGAGGCTGATCTGGATCGGCCCTCGAACCTGGAGCTCCTCACCCCCAGAGTACAGCAGGACGCTGACGGCTGCCACCGCCCTCAGTTCGATGCTCCTGAGCACTGCAAAGGAATCACAAATATAAACAATAAATTACAAATGTTAACGTTGAGCTACTGTTCTTCTCTGTTCCTTTTGATGTTAATTATTTTTTTATACAGTCAGACTTATCAGTATTTTCTTATTTCAAGTTCATCATTTAGAAAAACCTGAGAACCATAAACAGTATCCCTAAAGTCTTTTTGCGAAGAACGTTTGGCCAGAATAGAAGCTTCTAAACATCGCTTGTAGCTAAAACAGGTTTCTGTTAAGATTCAGTAAGGCACATCTGAAGATGTTTCTTCTCCTGTGAAGACCTTAATCTGCAAGTTAAAAAAAAAAAAAAAAAGCCTCTTCTAACGCATTAATATCATTTGTTGCTGGTTAAGTTTCTAATTTCTGTGCATGCAATAGCAAGTCTTAGAAAATAAGATCAAAACTACAATAAACAGAAACTAGAAAATTCCTGAAGAAACGTTGATGGGGACTGCCAGGCTGCTGCTAATATAAAATTTTGATTTGACAGTAATGTGTTTGGGTTTGCTCTCAGCTACCACGGTACCATATTTCAGCTGAATAGCTTTAAAAATGTCTGAGTCATCGTATTATTTCCTTTTTAACTAAGGCGGCCATTTTGGATTTTTGATTTGGATTCAGTATGTGATAGGAAACATTCTCAGCTATAACCTCACCAAATTACAGCTCTATATGTGTAAAAATGATGCGTTAAAGCCATTTAAAAGTAGCATTGGTGGCCATCTTGGACTTTTTATTTTGATGCAGTAAATATTCTCAACAATCATCAAACCAAATTCCAGCTCAATATGACTAAAACTGGCTGATTTATGTTTTTTTTTTCCTTTATTGCTCAGGTGGCCATCTTGGATGTTTGATTTTCAGTCAAAGTCTATTAGGGATCGTTCTCTGCTACCAATACGCCAAGTTTCAGCTGAATAGCTCTAAAAATGGCTGAGTTATCGTATTTTTCTTATTTTAGCTAAGGCGGCCGTCTTGGATATTTGTATAACAACTCATTCTCAGCTACAACCATACTAAATTTCAGCTCAGTATCTCAAAGAATGACCTAGTTATAGTATATTTTGTGTTTAATGAGGTAGCCGTCGTAGCCATCTTGAATCAAAATGGCTTCATATGTTAATCAGTTCTAGAGATACAGCTGATGATTACTTTGAGTTTCAAACAAATCCAACAGTGACTTTCTGTTTTCTTTAGGGAACTCTACACGCTTAAGTCACATGACCTCACAGCAGCAGTTAAGTGTGAGAAGTGTTCTGTCATGTGTTTTATATAGGGAAATGTGTTTTTGTTAGCAAAATACATCACCATGGTAACTCGAAACGCCAATAAAAGTAATAGCACACGTCACAGTGCCGAGTTGGTTGTTTTGATATAAAATTTGTGGGGATACACATTGCGGTTCAGGCTGCATAAAAGTTGACAGCAGAGTTAAGTTATAAAGTTAAGAAACCCTTTTTCAGAGGTGAATAATAATAGGTGTCTGCCTTTTAAAAGGCAGTCCATAGGCCTGTCATGATAAATCAATTAATCACATGATAAATGATCATTATCAACCTCATTTTCATTTATCGGCTTTATAGTTTCTTCGTGTCTCTCTCTTTCTACTGAAGACACTGGATGACAAACGCTCAACTCCGGTGCTCTTCACTGACCCCTCCCTTTCTCTTTTCTCGTTAAAATCCATTTTAACCATCCAAAATTGCGTTTTTGGATCAGTAAAAACAGCTAAGCTGAGA
>JARVGS010000835.1:16242155-16255071 GCA_031762315.1 Hypsolebias antenori | reverse complement strand
TCACACAGAGGACAAATCTTTAATCTGAAAAAGAAATGAACCCGTTTTTAAATCAATAATTATTACCCTGAGATTCGGAAGAATCTAGTATGATTATTGAAAAGTGTAAGGTCGAATAAGGTAACAAACCAGGCCCTTGTTCTCCTACACCTCTTATTTCCCATCCCTGTCCTGTTTGTTAGCAGCACTGGCGTTAATCGTCAGATCGATACGTGGATCTAACAGAGACAGCAAGCACCAGCACTTACAAAACCAAAAGAAAAAAGTTTCCAGTTTTTTAGTTTTAGAAAGCATTTGAAAGTATACAGTTTGCTACAATGTAAAGCAAGAGCCTATAAATTGATTCTGGATGTAATGTGCTGCATCCCTTGGCGCCATTTACTGATCAATCACTGGATATCTTCAATAAACAATTGTTGTTACGTAAGAGGCTTAAAAGAGGATTCCTCCCAAACATGATCCATGTGAGTGCTCAAAGGGGAGGAGGCTGTTTTAGTCACCTCAGCATTTTTACTCTAAGTCCTCTGAAAATAACGAGCCAAAGAGAAAATACCTCCCAGCTGTTCGTTCTAAGACATTCCTGTGATGGTCCTCCCTGCATCAGAATCCTGACGACGTTTGGAGAGTTCATCTTTAAAACTAATCTCTGCCCACATTTAGTTTTTACTCCTTTTGTTGTTTTATGTTCTCATCTTCAAAAATCACCTAAAGTTGTGCTGAGTTCCTATGAGGAAAACAACAAGACTGGGGGGTTGAAAGTATCACATATGCCAGTGAGAATGTCGGTGTCACGACCTCAGAGGAGGAGGCAAAAAGATCAGTCTCTGGAGCTCTTATCTCGCTCTCCATCTGTAGTAGATTTTTGTGGCACGAGGAGCACAAAGGGAGAGAAAACACTTCAGAGACACTCCAAACGTGGAACAAAAAGCTCTTCTCTTGTTTTCTGGCTGAGCAGACAGGCGCACAGCATGAATAATTAACAGGGGACAAACAAGAACTATCAGCTGCCAAATCTGAAAGTTTCTCCTTATCTCATGATGGAGTCAGCAGAAGCAGTGAAGCAGCTCCTTCACGCAGATGATATGTCAAAGGATACCGTTTGTTTTGTGTCGCAAAACATTTTGACATGTTCCCTCATTTACATTAAATTAACTTTCACAATTTATGTTCCAAAAACTTTTAAAATAAAAGTTATGATGTAGATTTTTGGAGTTTCTATATACGTATTTACATGAAAAAAGTCACTTTTCAACAATTAAAACTGCACCGTCAGGATGACCACATTTCAGTTTATCTGGTGCATGCTGTTTGAGATGAACCACTTTGACGAATTGTGTAAAGAAAGAAAAGCTTTGCAATTTTATTAAAATGTAATTTATGCTTCCTGGACAGAGGAGGAATGTGCAATCTGAAATGTATTTTCTTTGACTTCATGTGTAAATTTCAGAAATGATTGTTTTATTATCAGGAGACACTTAGATATTTATTTATGCAGGGATATAAAGGAAATGCTCTCTTACAGAAGTAAACACTGGCCCTGTCTGAAGGGCAGGATGTAAATGTTTAAAGTGGATTTGGTGAAGGAGACAACAGCTCAAGTTCTGTGAGGTTTATTATTTACATTTCTAGAAATCAAGATGAAACAACAAACTACAAATATCTGCAACTATTATAAAAATACGTTCTACTACTTTGCTTTATTTTAAATTTATTTCCCATCATTCTTTATTTTGATGGACTGATTCCAGCTTACATTATACAACACTTTATTTACAGTAAGGTGACCAGATTCCTGACATTAAATCTGGGGACATTCCCAGCTCGGAGAACCAAAAGAATAAAATGTTATCAAGATGACATTAAAAACGGGGACATTTATGGTTTTATTTATTTTTATATATTTATTCATGTTTAAACAATAAAAATTAAAAGTAGGAGCAGGAATGTGTCTCTCCACACACATGTCCCAAGAGAAATAAAATAAACAAAGTAACAGTAGTAGCAATTGTTTCAGAAACATTTGTACTGAGGGGGACATACTGGTAGGGGGTCTTGGGGTCCTTGCCCAGAAGATTTTGAATGAAGTAGATGCCATTTCCTGCATTCTGGTGTATTTTAACAGGTTGTTTAACATCTACGTTTCCCTACATAAGTAAACACTTGATTCAATAGCTATTTTAGAGAGCACGGCACAACAAGTGGTTTGAATATTCTCCCATTAATCAAGTGGAATGGATTTGTTCATTCACTGTCAACTAACTATCGCCTAACTATCAACTATCTATCGACTAACTATCAACAAACTATCAACTAACTATCGACAAACTATCGACTAACTATCAACTATCAACGAAATATTGACTAACTATCAACCAACTATCGACAAACTATCGACTAACTATCAACTAACTATCATCTAACTATCGACTAACTATCTGCTAACTATCAACTAACTATCGACAAACTATAAAGTAACTATCATCTAACTATCGATTAACTATCTGCTAACTATCAACTAACTATCGACAAACTATCATCTAACTATCAACTAACTATCTGCTAACTATCAACTAACTATCGACAAACTATCAACTAACTATTGACTTACAACTAACTATCAACTAACTATCGAGTAACTATTGACTAAATATCTACTCACTATCAACTAACTATTGACTAACTATCAACTAACTATCAACTAACTATTGACTAACTATCAACTAACTATCAACAAACTATCGACTAACTATCAACTGACTATCAACTAACTATCAACTATCAACAACTATCAACAAACTATCAACTAACTATCAACTAACTATCGACTAACTATCAACTAACTATCGACAAACTATCGACTAACTATCAACTAACTATCATCTAACTATCGACTAACTATCTGCTAACTATTAGCTAACTATCGACAAACTATCAACTAACTATCATCTAACTATCGACTAACTATCTGCTAACTATCAACTATCAACTAACTATCGACTAACTATTAACTCATTATCAACTAGCAACAAACTATCGACTAACTATCAACAAACTATCGACAAACTATCAACTATCAACTAACTATCGACTAACTATTAACTCACTATCAACTAGCAACAAACTATTGACTAACTACCAACAAACTATTGACTAACTATCAACAAACTATCGACTAACTACCAACAAACTATCGACAAACTATCAACAAACTATCGACTAACTATCAACTAACTATCGACTAACTATCAATTAACTATCAACTAACTATCAACTAACTATCAACAAATTATCAACTAACTACCAACAAACTATCAACTAACTACCATCAAACTACCAACAAACTATCAACTAACTACCAACAAACTATCAACTAACTACCAACAAACTATCAACTAACTACCAACAAACTATCAACTAACTATCAACTAACTATCCACTAACTACCAACAAACTATCAACTAACTACCAAGAAACTATCAACTAACTATCAACAAACTATCGACTAACTACAGACAAACTATCAACTAACTATCAACAAACTATCGACTAACTATCAACAAACTATCGACTAACTATCAACAAACTATCAACTAACTATCGACTAACTATTAAATAACTATCAACTAACTATCAACAAACTATCAACTAATTATCAACAAACTATTGACTAACTATCGACAAACTATCAACTAACTATCAACAAACTATTGACTAACTATCAACAAATTATTGACTAACTACCAACAAAATATCAACTAACTATCAACAAACTATCAACTATCAACAAACTGCCAACTAACTATCAACAAACTATCGACTAACTATCGACAAACTATCAACTAACTATCAACAAACTATCAACTAACTACCAACAAACTATCAACTGACTATCAACTAACTATTAAATAACTATCAACAAACTATCGACTAACTATCAACTGACTATCAACAAACTATCGACTAACTATCGACAAACTATCAACTAACTATCAACAAACTATCAACTAACTATCGACTAACTATCAACAAACTATCAACTAACTACCAACAAACTATCAACTAACTACCAACAAACTATCAACAAACTATCAACTAACTATCAACTAACTATCGACTAACTACCAACAAACTATCAACTAACTATCAACTAACTATCAACTAACTATCGACTAACTACCAACAAACTATCAACTAACTACCAACAAACTATCAACTAACTATCAACAAACTGTCAACTAACTACCAACAAACTATCAACTAACTACCATCAAACTATCAACAAACTATCAACTATCAACTAACTATCGACTAACTACCAACAAACTATCAACTAACTACCAACAAACTATCAACTAACTACCAACAAACTATCAACTAACTATCAACTAACTATCAACTAACTATCAACTAACTATCAACTAACTCATCTAACTCAACTAACTATTGACTAACTATCATAGAGCTGGCAATCGGAGCTTCAGTGTACCATCTGCATAAGCCTGTGTGGACTCTGCCCCTCGCAAGTAAACTGGGTTAAAAATCTTCTTGTGTCCTCAGAGTGGTTTGAGTAAAGAGATGATAAAAGGATATTTTATCCAACAATGAGCTCTCCCTCCTCATCATTTTGTGTTCAGTTTTTGTTTCATTCAGTTTCAGTCATGGAGGAACCTTCATACGTCCAAATTGAGTAAGCAAACACACTTTTTTTTTTTTTTACCTGGGCACAGCTGACGACACTAGAAATATTTCCCACCATGAACCAGACCTATAGGTCCAGTCCAGTTCAAACAAAATTCACACATACCAGGAGAGCTATGGGCTGAAACTTATGCCATCAGAAACTGAATGTGAATCACTGTTTTGAAACTGAATTTCACTAAATTGAAACTGAATCTAATGGTTTGAATCTGAATTCATTTGCTTTGAAAATTCAGTTTTAGTTTCAGTTTCAAAATTCAGTTTTTGTGTCACACATCCAAATCCTTCCAGAGTAATCCAACGCAGATTGATTGACAGGCCTCTCTTGTAAATGAGTCCTCATGGCTCAATGAGACTAACCTGTATAAATAAAGGTTGAATGAGAAAACTGACAGATTGAGTTTCACATCAGTGAAACTTTCTTCCTCTATAAAATAGAAAATGCAATGAGTGTGTCTCATCTGTCAGGTCTAGTAGAGTAATTTAACGTTAATTTTTTGTCATAATGTTTTTTTGTTGTTGTTGTTTTGTTTTTTTCTTTTGGCTTCTCCCTTCGCCAGGGGTCGCCACAGTGAACTGTCACATGAAGACTTGGCAATTGATTTATTTTTATTTTTTTTTTAACGCCGGATGTCCTTCCTGACACAACCACAGACCACCGAGCTACCACAGCCCTCTGTGTGAAGCAGAGAGCTGATATCTAGGGTTCCCGGGGGAGCAGATGGTGTGGGTTAAGGGCCTTGCTCAAGGGCCCAGAGTGGGGCAGATGAGGGTGGAGACAGGTGTGGCTGCTTCACCTATCCCACCCACATTCTTGATGTTGTCGGGACCGGGGCTTGAACCGGCGATCTTCCGATCACAAGCTCACCTTCTTAACCTCTGCGCCACCACTCCCACATATATAAAGATATAAAGAATAATAATTTAAAAAAAAACAATAATTCACAAAACAAATAACAATCACACAAGGTTAACAACATGTGACATGAATACACATCACAAATAAACAAGATCACAAAGCACCCCAACAAAACATGAAATGCATAATTTTATAAGGGATCAATTTAAAAAAGAAACACACAAACAAGCCAGATAACAATCAAAACAAAACAAGAAAATTAACATTTATCATATAAAAAGTGCAATTAAATAAACCAGATAATTCACAAAACAACCTAATTTATTAAAACACAGTAGCAGAACATAAAATTATATTTGAAAAAGCATTTAATAAAGTCAGTTATTTGTACTTTAAATCCTGTTAGTGACTTGTTTATTGTGTGTTTAGAAGTTTGGGTTAAAAAAAATTAAAGCTAATGATAAAAAAAAGCACACAACTGCAATCTGAACAGGATTATGAAGCATTCACACTATTGTGATCCATTTTTCTTTCGTATGTTTTTCCAACACGTTTCTCGTTCCACAATTTTTGTGCTATTTCAACAAATCGTAAATCAAAACATTCAGCTCTTTCAGGACAATCCTGTTGTGACTTTTAATATTGATGCAACTTCAGCTTTTTAAAATATTTAGCCTTTTCTGACACTTTTTCCCCATAGAAAATGACTCATTTTACCTCTTTCATATAGCTTTGTTTACAACCTTTTACTGCTCATTTCACAGTTTGTTCTGCTTCAGCTTCCTTGAGCAAATTAAAAAAAAAAACATTTTTGTGCTTCTTCTAACTACTTTCTGAGAATTTCAGCTTGTTATATTTAAGCGTTTTCTGCTATTACGGCTAATATATAGCTGTTTGCCAATATCAGCTTTTTCAGCTAATTAGTTTGTTGCACTCATTTAAACTTTTTTCAGCCAAATTCAACAAATGCTCTCCTCTCCTTTTTGTAATTTTAGCTTCTTTTTACTTTTTCAGCTACATTTCAGCTGTTTTCAGATAAATTCAAGTTTTTCCATGGTAATTTTTGTTATTTTCAGCCTAATTATATTAATTTCTTTCTGCTAATTTCAACTTGTTATACTCCTTTCTGCTTTTCTCGCCTAGTTTAAGCTTTTCTGCTATTTCAGCTACTATTTAGCTGTTTTATGCTAATTTTAGCCTTTTCAGCTAATTCCACTTTTGTTGCACCAATTTAAACTTTTTTTCAGCCAAATTCAGCAAAAATATGCTCTCTCCACTTTCTTTTTGCAATTTCAGCTTCTTGTTGATTTTTCAGCTACTTTTCAGCTTTTTTTTTTTTTTTAATTTATTCTTTTTACAGATCATTTCTAATTTTGTGCTAATTTCTGCTTCTTTCAGCCCACTTGGACAAATGTATGTTCTTTCTGCTTTCTTATGCTAATTTAAGCTTGTTCTACCGTTTCAGCTGCCTTTATTTTATTTTATTTATTTTATATGAAAAGTTTAAGCTAATTTCAGCTGTTTTTATATAAATTCAAGTTTTTCCATCGTAATTTTTGCTACTTTCAGCCCAACTAACTTCTTTCTGCTAATTCCATCTGGTTGTGTTCCTTTCAGATTTTCTCGGCTAGTTTCGGCCTTTTCTGCTATTTCAGCTGTTCTTTAGCTGTTTTATGCAAATTTTAGCTTTTTCAGCTAATTCCACTTTTTTAAGCTTCTTTCTTCCACTTCCTTATCATAGGTTAAGCTTCTTTCTGACTTTTTGGCTACTTTTTAGATGGTTATTTTATTATTATTATTATTATTATTATTATTATTATTATTATTATTATTATTATTTTATATCTATATTTTTATTTTATGTTTTCCTGTCCACTTTGCTTTTTGTTTCTATTGTACAGCACTTTGGTTGGCCTTGTTGCCGTTTAAAGTGCTCTATAAATAAATTGGTATGGTATGGTATGGTATGGTATGACCGACCAGAATGACACGCTCTCCATAGCGACTCCAGCTAAACTCCCAAGTACGCGCATGGTAAAAATCAGTGACTCTTTACTTTTGGAAGGCGTTCAGTCAAGACTCCGGTAAGAATTGGCACCCCAACCTTAGACGTAAAGAGGATATTCGGTCCAGTTGACATCCGAGCCAGTCCCGTGCGTGTTTACTTTTTAGCGTCCCCTGAGGTTCTCCTCGGTCGACCGGAAGTAGCGGCAGTCCCGGTTGGTTTCCAAAATAAAATATTCCTCAGAAGGAATTTTTATTCAAAGGTCTTGGAGCGTTACGCTCGGATGGGTATACAGCGGCATGCTGTGACCCTGGCTGGAACGAGGTCTTTGACACCTGACTACACGTCCAACAGCCTAGAAAGGGTTTCTCTCCACTTTTCCGACAGAACCCCAAGAAGACTGCTAGAGTTCCAGGAAGTTAGAACTTTAAAAAAGAGCTTACTTCCTGGTACTTGGTCCTTGTGATTGGTTAGTTCAACCAGGAAGTGGGAGGCGGTTAGTTGATGTATGAGGTTATTTTAAGTCAAGGAGAGAGTGACGGAGTAGAAAGTAGATTAGAAAGTCAGACGCCAGTTTTCTGATTTAAACTGATTAAATGTCTTAAAACTTCTAAGCAAATGCTGAAAGTTCGGATTGACCTGCCCTTCGATTTAAGACAGAGTAAAAATTATATCCATCACACACTCTGAAATGTAAAGTTAAAATTACTTTTTTTAGTAAAACATTCAACTTGTATGATAAGTTTAAAAATCATTAATACTGCTTCCACAGTTACCTCAAATAAGTGATTACTTCAACATTAGAAATGATATGAAATAAAACACAATTAAAAATAAAAGAAAAAGATACACAAATTAAATTGTTTTTTCTTTTTCTTACTTATTCAAAGGTTCATGAAGTGTCCTCATAATGACTTTGATAAGAGTCTTTGATTATGGAGATATAGAGAATAGTAATGATAATACAATAAAAGAAGATTGTTCTTGTGATTATTTGACTTAGGACAAAAATAGAGTCTCTTGATGAGAAAATTTGTGTCCTGGATTCAAATTAATCAGATAACAGTTTCTGTCTTTTCTGAAGGTCTTCAGAGACAAGATTGATGGAGGAGGTATATCACTACATACACACCACACGTGGTACATGAGGTGGGACAAAACTATGTACACAGGGTCCCATCCAACAAAAACACTAATTGTAAAGAAAATCATTAGTAAGATCTGAGTCATGAACTAAGAATATACTACATTCACTAAACTAAGAATACACAAGTCCAAGAATACACTAAGCACTAATGGTACAAAAACAATGCGCCAAAACAACAGCAGCACGAACATGAGTCGGCACGAGCAGATGAGGACCAATGAACACAGCAACACGAAACAATCAGCAGCATGAGATCAGCACCATGGATAGTCAGCAGCACATGTCAACAACCAAGTGACATTACAGCAATTTTTTTTTTTACATTTTTTTCACTGATTTTTCCTGGTTTGAGATTCATGAGTCTAACAGCCTCAGGGTAGAAGCTGTTCCTGAGTCTAGTGGTTCTACACTTCATGCTCCTCAGCATTCTGCCTGAGGGGAGTAGGACAAAAAGTGGATGAGTGGGGTCCATCATGATGCAGATGGTGCTCTTCCTGCATCTGGAGGTGTAGATGTCTATGTTGGTGGAGAGACTGACTCCAACAGACCTCTGTGCAGCCTTCACCACTCTCTGTAAAGCTTTTCTTTCTGCAGCTGTGCAGCCTCCATGTCACACGTTGATGCTGGAGCATAGTGTAACAGGTGGCACCACAGGGTGTCACTATTTCCCTGTGCTCTAAGCCTCTATAAAAGGGAAGTTGGCAGTGTTGATGGGAGGGTGCAATTTCCTGTGAGTGGCCAGGTCTGTGCTGGGTTCACACATGCTGTGGTGCATGTGCTTGTGGTAGGTTTGGAGGTTTGTTTTTAAAGTATTGCTTGTTTTTTAAATGTTTTTTATTCTGATGTGGGATATTTTTACAACAGGACCACACAGTTTTAAAGAGGAGATTGAAGTGGGACTGCCTGGGTGTGGGGTAGTTCGACACCACAGGTAGGCTTGCAGGTTTCTGGGTTTTAAATTGTATTATGTGGTTTTGTTCTTTTTGTCTGGTAGGGCCACGCTTGTCTGTGCTGTTCTGGATTCACCTTGACTGGGTGTTGGCTTATTAGATGCTGCAGGTGCACAGTGATTTTTAAATTGTTTTAAGAGACTGACCTGATTAAAGTTGAATGTAATAAATTTGTCTTGTGTTTTTACAGTTGATCACTGACACCTGCTGTCCTTCATTTTTTCCTTTTGTTGGTCTGCCCAGTTTTGTTAAATTGTATTTTTTTCCCCCCCTCTCTTTAGTGCTTGTGAGGGCGGCTAACTGTTTTAAATATACTGGATCACTTCCCAATGAATTAATATTCAGTGCTGTTAACTTTAAACCTAAAACCCGATCCCGTTCAGATTCTGGTTGAAGGTTATTTTGATTAACCACATGTGGATAAAAAAGTTTAAAAGGGAAACTAAATAAAATAGAAATGAATAAAAAAATCTAACTAAAAAAATAAATATTTTAACATAAACCAGGAGTTTCCCTTTAAACTTTCTTTATCCACATGTGGTTAATCAAAATAACCTTCAACCAGAATCTAAACAGGCTCGGGTTTTAGGTTTAAAGTTAACAGCATTGAATATTAATTCATTGGGAAGTGATCCAGTATATTTAAAACAGTTAGCCGCCCTCACAAGCACTAAAGAGAGGAACAAAAAGAATACAATTTAACAAAATTGGGCAGACTAACAAAAGGAAAAAACTCTAAGAAGGACAGCAGTTGACAGTGATCAACTGTAAAAACACAAGACACAAATTTATTACATACAACTTTAATCAGGTCAGTCTCTTAAAACAATTTAAAAATCACTGCGCACCTGCAGCATCTAATAAGCCAACACCCAGTCAAGGCGAATCCAGAACAACACAGACAAGTGTGGCCCTACCAGACAAAAATAAAGAATAAACAAAACCACATAATACAATTTAATGAAATAAACACGACAAATGGAAATCTTTCTATTATTCATTTGAATTGTAGAAGTATTAATGCAAATTTATCCAAATTAACAGATTACCTAAATAAATTAAGTAAAACCTTTTCCATTATAGCTTTATCTGAAACATGGTTAAATGACGTAAATATAGAAAATACTTACATTGAAGGTTACGAATTATACCATAGAAACAGAAAAATAAAAAGAGGTGGAGGAGTTGCTTTATTTATTAAAAATGAAATAAAATGTAAATTCATTAGTGAAATGTCGATGACTTTAGATAACATCATGGAAATGATATCAGTAGAAATAATAAATGATAATGATAAAAACATTATAATAAGTTGTGTTTACCGATCACCAGGATCAAATATAGAATTATTCACGGAAAAACTTATGGAGTCACTAGTAAAGAGCAGAAATAAAGGAGTTTTTTTATGTGGTGATTTCAATATTGATCTGGGTAACAAGACTGACTCAAATAACATAAGTACATTCATTAATTCAATGAATAGTATAAACTTATTTCCGCTGATAACAAGTCCAACAAGAATAACAACACATAGCTCAACAATAATTGATAATATATTTACAAATAAAATTGATGCAAATCTATTAAGTGGTATTTTGATGACCGATCTAAGTGATCATTTGCCAATTTTTACAATTTACAACAAAGAGGATATAATTCCAAATATAACAGTAGAGAAGAAAACAATAATTAATACATCAATTAAAGCATTAAATAGACTAAAAAATGATCTAACAAAACAAAATTGGAGTGATGTCTATGTTGAAGATGTGAACATTGCATACGATGAGTTTATGAATATTTTGAATGTTTTGTACAAGAAAAATTGTGTGCAAACAAACTGTGAAAAAAAGTTTACTGTTGATCATCCATGAATGACAACAGGATTGAGAAACGCTTGCAAAAAAATAATTATTTATACTCTTGTTTTTTGAAACATAGAACTCTTGAGGCTGAAAATAAATATAAAAAGTACAAAAACAAATTGGTTGGAATTATAAGGAAACAAAAGAGGGAATATTATAGTGAACAATTAACCAAAACAAATGGGGAAATTAAATCAACATGGCGAGTTATAAATAATGTTCTAAAAAAACACAAAAACAAAATTAGTTTATCACGATGTTTTGTGAAAAGTGGAAATGAAATATATGATAAAAATGAAATTGTAAACAAATTTAATAATTATTTTGTGAATGTGGGATCACACCTAGCAAAAACAATACCTAAAGTGGATAAAAATGTAACTTACTTAATTAATGATCAAATAAATACTATGTTTCTATATGAAACTGATAAAGACGAAATAATGAAGGTAACAAAAACATTTTCTGATAAGAGATCAAAGGATTGGTATGATATGGACATGTTGGTTGTAAAAGACATAATGTCTTATGTCATTGAACCGTTCACATATATATGTAATTTGTCTTTTTCAACAGGTATTTTTCCTGATAATATGAAGGTAGCAAAGGTTGTCCCTATTTTCAAGAATGGTGACAAGTCTGTGTTTAATAATTATAGACCAATATCCTTGTTACCACAATTTTCAAAAATTCTTGAAAAATTATTTGTAATTAGATTAGACAAATTTCTTGAAGACCATAAAATTTTAAGTAACAGCCAATATGGATTTAGATCAAATAATTCTACTTCTATGGCTCTTATGGAATTGACAGAACAAATTTCCACTGCTATTGATCAAAAGCAACACTGTGTGGGTTTGTTCGTTGATCTAAAGAAAGCTTTTGACACAGTTGATCATACTATTCTGCTGAAGAAATTGGATAAATATGGTATCAGAGGACTGACCTTAAATTGGGTATCTAGCTACTTGGAAGATAGGTGTCAGTTTGTACAGATAGACAATGCCAGATCTAAACTCAACAGAATAACATGTGGAGTCCCTCAGGGTTCTATACTGGGACCTAAGCTTTTTATTTTATATATAAATGATTTGGCAAAAGTGTCTGGTATTCTAAGGTGTGTTCTTTTTGCTGATGATACCACCTTCTTTTCTTTTGGTAATGACTTGAAACAAATGCTTGAGTCATTAAATCATGAAATCTTAATACTACAAACTTGGTTTAGGTTAAATAAGTTATCGTTAAATTTAAATAAGACTAACTATATGTTATTTAGTAAAAAGAAAATAGATAAATTTTCTATCGAAATTGATGGTGTTGAACTGAGTAGAGTGGATGAGGTGAAGTTTTTGGGTGTAATTATTGATGTGAGATTGTCGTGGAAGCAGCATA
>JARVGS010000835.1:16214360-16228690 GCA_031762315.1 Hypsolebias antenori | reverse complement strand
ACTGTGAAATTTTGAATCAACATATTTTTCCTTTAAAATGTTACATTTACTCAGATTAAACTTTTGATCTGTCATCTCTGTTCTATTACGAATGAAATATTGGCATTTGCCATCTCCACATCATTGCATTCAATTTTTATTCACAATTTGTTTAATGTCCCAACTTTTTTTGGAATCCGGTTTGTAAATTTCCTCTTGCTCTACCACCCTTTAAAAGCACAATTACCAAAACATTAGCTAGATTAGCATTAGTTGTAATAAAATTCACAGTAGCTGAAAGATAATTTGCATTACTAGGTTTGGTAGTAATAGAATAAGCATCACCAGCAGTAAAATTAACATTTGAAGTTTTAGCATTAGCAGTAGTAGCTTTAGAACTATCCAACCATTATTTTCACCTGCTTCTTCCTTTCCTGGTCATGGAGGTTTTATTTTCATTCAACCTTTATTTATATAGGCTAATCTGAGCCATGAGGACTCATTTACAAGAGAGTCATGTACAAGAGGGACTCACTTTTATTTAGACTTAAAAAAATACCCATGAGCATAATTTATGGCAGATCTCAGATCAGTGCTGTCGCTCAAGAGCCTAGCAAAAGGTGGGGGCAAAAATGCTTGGTGTTTATGCGTCGTCTTCTAAAGATCTCTGTTTCCTCTCAACAAGCGTGAAGAAAAGGAGTAAACGGATCCTGGAATAAAATACCTTTTGAGGATGAATGCGTTATCAAAAGGGAGTGTTAGAAAAGCAACTGTTCGGGTAACCAAACAGGCTCCCTGAGGAATTCCTTAGGCTATGTTCTTAAATTTTAAGTGCTTTAACAATTGGTCCTTTTGAACAAGATTTTAGCTTATAAAAAGCTACATTTTACAGAATTTTTAGGGCTTACTGTTACCTATGTTTGTCAGTCACTGCAAGAATTAGAACAGTAGAAAAATTAACAATTAGTTTGAGTTACCGGTATAATTTTAAACCTGTGTAGAATAGATAAATCTTCAAATTCAAACATTTACTCATTTTTCCTTTTTTTTGTTGTTATTATTGAAGTTTTACGTTACATAATCATTCCACTCTTGAAGAAGAATAATTCAAATGTGTGAAGAAAAACCTGAAATCAATATGTAACTTCATGATGAGTGAATGTAAACTTATGTTACATGTTGTGTCTTTTTTGAAGACATACTTTTGCTCAACAGTTTACACAATAGTAGAAATCTGTTCCAACCTGGCTGTGAATTGATAGACACACAAGTCCATTTATGGGGATTTCCCCACAACAAAAATATCACCTAGCCAGAAAAATAAAACCAACATCATGTTTAGTGAGGTATCTAAAAAGGAAAAAAAGACCACATGAACATTCACAATCTAAAAACACATTTATTTACATCACGTGGATCACTTCAGCTGATAAAAACTATGACATGAGCCAAGAGCCACAGTGCTGATCTGGGACCAGTCATCAGTTTCCAGGGTTTTTGCTTGGCTGTAATACTTTGCAAAATGAGTTTTTTTTTTTCTCTGCAGCTGGTGAACACACTCCAGTAAACTTTCCAGTTTCACATGTCACTTTTGTGTCTATTTTCACATTATTTGTCAGAAATGTTAAATTTATAGTTGTTTTAGGCTTTTTAAGACAGCCCAATATGGTTTCAGTGACCAAAAAGGGTTTACTTAATCACTTGTTTAGCCTTAAAAACAACCCTGTGAGCATAATTTGACAGATCTCAGATCAGCGCTGTCGCTTAAGAGCCTTGCAAAATGTGGGGTCAAAAATGCTTAGTGTTTATACGTTGTCTTCTAAACACTGTAGTTCAATGTTTCCTCTAAAATCTTAACAAGCGTGAAGAAAAGGAGGACATTGAGATCATGGAATAAAATACCTATTGAGGATGAATGTGTTATCAAAAGGGAGTGTTGCAAAAGTAACTGCTTGGGTAACCAAACAGGCTCCCTGAGGAATTCCTCAGGCTATTCTTAAATTTTAAGTGCTTTAAAAATTGGTCTTTTTGAACAAGATTTTAGCTTATAAAAAGCTAAAATTTACAGAATTTTTCCACATAGTAAAGGGCCATTTTTACACACAAGATGAATGTAGAGGAAACACTGAAGTTTAACACGCACCTATAAAGATTCAGCTCAGAGTATATAGAGTCGATACAGGTATTTATGTCTGTACAGATCCTAGACTGCTTAAAATGGTGGGGGCAACAAGACAAATGTTTCACTGGTCATTTATATGCACAGCAATGTGAGGTGCTGGGCTGGAGGAAGTCTCAGTGGGAAAATTGTAAAAGGCTACACAAGGAGAACATCCATTCTTACACCTTAAAGCAACTGATGCAATGCTAGCACTAAGAGTATGTTTGGGTGTGGTAGTTAGTGGCTGTGTAACTAATTGAATTAGTTGTGGTGGCCATCTTGAACGTGTAGACTCCAAAAGTTGATCAACAGTATATGTATGTCATCCAATAATTATTTCCTGAGCGTTTAATTAAAATTCCATCACTTGTTTGAGATAATACACCAACAAGCATACAGTTGGGTCCAACATATTGCAAAGTTTTATATACAAATCTCGTTTGGGGAGAGGTTTTGAAGAGGGTACAAAGATCTTTAATATGTGCCAGGAAATGTTGGATCCAACATCAAGCTCTCTATACTAAAGGCAGGCTTGCAACAAAAATATTTGACTCTGTGTCCCTTCTGTGTGGACGACGTTGACAGGCCACAGCGAATTAACTCAGATGTTTTGGAGCGGTTCTACCTAACAGAGGTTCTGGTGTAATTTTTTTTTCTTCTTAAAAATAGACATAAAATCTACTGTTCCTGAAGAGAATATTGCTATTAATGCCTTTGTTCAGGCACTTAGTCGCTCCTGCTCAAAAGACTTCGATAGCATTCACAATACTGATGGCCAACTGCGAAACTGGAAATATGCAGCTCCACATACCGGTATATACAAGATAGATCAAAAAGAGTCATTTTCTTTAACTGGAATCAAATGAAAACAGGCTGACTTTGGCTCCTGAAATCCCTTTCTGGCCGACATTAAGGGCACAGATAGAATATTCTGAACTAAGATTTGTTTTTCTATCTTTCATTAGCTTGGTGATGGTAGGTAGCATGGTGTATGACATATTTAGTTCACGCAAAGTGAAGCACTGCTGAAGTTCTTTTGTTCATCAAAAGGTGCAAAAATGGACAACCAAATGTGTTGCTTTTACTATTTTTGACAGGACAGGGCACAATCACACAACACCAGCCGAAGCCCTCTAAATTTACACGGGGCCGGGCTCGATCCATTGAAATACGCACACTGTATATATGGAATCCAGGAGTCTGTAGAACATTCATTCTCGGTCATTTTTGTCCGAAGACTGAATAGAAAGAAGCATGTTACAGTTTATATCTTTTGCTTTTGAACCAATGAAACTATTTCCTGATTTCCACCCCACCCCTGACCCTCCCCACCAACCCCACAACAAGAACAACCACAAATCGGTCCAACTCTTAAAATTTTCTTTTCTTTCTTAATTCCGAGTTGCACCTGAGCGTTAATCCCCGAAATCTCAGGCCAGAAAATCAAAAAAATAAATACAACATATCAATATGCAAGGTCACAGATTAAAACAAACAAAAGAAAAATTATAATGCTACAAGTGTTTTTGTGTGTGTGTATTGAAAGCCACTCCTGCAGCAGATCCTACGGAAGTGTAGGGTATAGTTTGCGGCACTGGTTGCATATAACTTGCTAGAACTTAGAAAAGCATAGTACTGATTCCCTGAATGGTGTTTATCGATTCGGGTTGGTTTCTTGGGCGCAGTTTAAACACCTAATATCTCCCAGATTTACTTTTTATAGCGGCTGATATTTGGCCAAGATGTTTATTCGAGGAAACAAACTTTAAACACAAAAAGGGACGAAGGGGGTAATACTGCTGTTTTTTTTATTTTAGTTTCTACTGTTCAAGAATGTATTGCTGTAAAAACAAGGAAACCTCTTCAATGTTAGCCTCGCAGCCGAACAGAAGAAACTTTCCGCTAACTTTTCAAGGAACTCCTGAAGAACGGCGCCCGATTTTTGGTTTATTTTACCACACCTATACCCCAAAGAAATCCCTGCCAGTGAGGTAGTACTGTACTTATTGATGGGCTGCAGCACTGGTCCTTCCTGATGGTTCAAAGAATGCTGCGATTTCGACAGCGGTAGCAGCAAAAGTAAGCAACAAATGCTGTTCTTGTGCTACAGTGTGTAAATAAGACGATGGCTTCAACTTCCTTCAGGTTTGCTGTGTTGTTGCTAAAAGCACTGCAGAAAAAAGAAGATCTCACACATGCTCTGGTACGTGTCCGTTCTACTTTCTGAGCGTTTGGATATAAAAATAAATCCAGGATTTGCACAAAACCAAAAGGGTTATTTTTGTGAATTACAGTGGGGGAAGTAATTATTTAATCCCTTGTTGATGTTGTAAGTTTACCCACATATAAAGAAAGGAACATTAATGATTAAATTTTTAATGGTGAGAGACAGAAACTAGAAATCCAGAGGGAAAAAAAAAAATGACAAAAAAGTGTATAAAGCGCACCTGTCTACAAAAAAAAATGTTTTGTTTTTTTTAACCAACCTCTCCACCAACATGGACAGGACCAAGGAGCTCTCAGAGGACACCAGCAAAAGACACTAGATCTGCAGAAAGCTGGAACAGGATTCAAGATCATCAGCAGGGTTGTAAACTTCTTGAAATTTTCAGAGCTGTAAACTTTACATGGAAATTAAAGATGATTTGTAATTTACATGATGAGTTTAAAATACTTTATTTAGGTTGGGTCTTAACAGGGATTTTCAATATAGTTTGGGAATAATTTGGCATAATCTCAACAAAGTTAAGTCAGGTCATCTGAAGCGAGTGAGTCACTAGTGAGACTGAGTTTGTTTGTGGCTCCTCGGACTGAAGAAGTCCTTTGGATGAAGGACGAAACGTCTCAACACACCAAAAAAAAACCCAATCTTTTTTTAACCTGGATTATTGAGCATGAACTTTGATTTTAGCATAATCGTGACTGAAACAATCAGATTTCACTGTTGCACTATGCAACGAGACGTGCCGCACATTAAATGTGATAAACTGTCACCTGGACACAAATAGAAAGATCGTATACGACTCATTTTCTTCACAGTTGTGTTTATAAATAAATGTTAAAAATGAACTAAAAAGGAACTACGGGTACAGGCGATCCTCATCTGCTGTGCTTCAAAAGTTTTGTGTCGACACAGTGATGTCATGGAATACAAATTAGTTACTGGCAAAAACTTGGGGGTCAAACTCATCGTCTGTTAATGACGAAACAAAACGTTTTCGTTTTTGTTTGGGCATAATGCGGTTTGTTAAATTATCCTGGAGTTCCATTCAATTCCCATAAATTCTCGTGGAAATATCCAAAATTCTCTAGCTTAACCTCCCATGGGAAGTTTCCGTGTCTTTGCAACCCTGTGGTCAGATGAGACTAAAATAACCTGCCAGATTTGAAGAAAGAGTAATGGATGAGTATGACCCAACGAACACCATTCCCACAGTTCAGCACAGAGGTGGAAGTATTATAGCTTGAGGCTGGTTTTCTGCTAAGGGTACAGAATGACTTCACTGCACAGAGATTCATGTACTATATCAATTTGCAGCAGCGCTTTCTTCCCTTAGGCAGAGCAGTTGCTATCCATAACTGTTGTTATTATGGCAATGACAATAAAGAGCAATGAAGATGGGTGACCCAAAAGCATACCGCCAAGACAACAAGGGAGTGGTGAAAGAGGCAAATTAAGGTTATGGAGTGGCCTTTCCAGTCTGAAGACCCCAACACACCCGCCAAGGCCATGTCTACATGCAACGACCCATCCATTATCTTTACCTACTTCTTCCTTTTCAGGTCACGGGGGTCATTGGTGACTAATGACTATGTCCAGCAATCACTGTGTGAGAGGCAGGGTACACCCTGGACAGGATGCAAATCCATCACAGGGACACACAGAGACAAACAAGATGCAATAAAAAAAAAAAATATATATATAATAATCCTAGCAAAGATGGCACTGTTTCTAGAAATGGCTTCAAACGGAAATTCCGATGGAGCCAAAATGCTGTAGTAACAATGCCAGGCCTGTATGTGGCACTGTAACGCTGCCACAGAAACACACCAAAAACAGGAAACAAGGTGCCGAACGTGCACTAAAAGCTTAAATGCTGGGTGTGAAAAGTAAATGCACCAAGAGAAAAAAGGATGCCGCCAGGTTGCGGGATTAGATTAGAAGTGGGGCTACCATCATAGTTTTTTAAAGGATGAGTTTTGGCCGTCTATACAAAAACAAGGGTTGCGTTTCAAGATGCTTTTTTTTTTTTTTTACTCTGGAACATATTTTCTAAATAATAACCATTTTTTTCGCTCCAAAGATGCTGGTTCTGTATAGACACAAAGCTAAAACAAGAAAAAAGTTATTAAAAAAGCGTTCTATGTGAACAGCCCTTTTGAAATCAACTTGGGGTACTGTAATGCGCCAATTATACAATCCTTTAAAAAGTTGCAATTGTTACGGATGCACGATATTGGATTTTTGGCCGATAACCGATATGTTAAAGCTTATTTGGCCGATAACCGAAACCAACACTGATTTTTTTCTCCCTAGAACTACTTTTCATTCAACCTTTTTTTTTATACAAGTTAATCCCATTGAACCTTGTGGACTCATTTACAAGAGAGACCTCCCCCAGACAGAGACTACACAGCTTTCTCTGCTGTGTAATTAAAATATTACATTATTCTGCATGGTCTTAGTCAATTTGACCTGCTACCAAATGCAGAAGACAAAAAGGGGGCTGAAAATGATCGAACACTATATAAATATATATAAAAAAACAGCATCTTTTATATTGACGAGTTATTTTGATGGAATGACCGATGTCCAATACTTAACTTTATCAGTATTATCGGCTGATACCAATACCACGCCGATAATATCGTGCATCCTTAGCAATTGTTGTATTTTTTAAACATTTTCTTAACAATGAAAGTAATCAGATTTTGTTGTGATGCTAAATTATTATGCAATAATAAGCCAACTGAAAACTTTTAGGTAATGACAACCTAATCACTTCCTGTACTTGTGCATGTGTGTTACTCTCAGCTTGTTTGATGAAATTGGAGCCGTTCGGGAGACTTACAATTATTTTCAATCCCCTGCCACCCTCGTATAATTTGGTAACAACAAAGCTTTAAACAACTAATTCCCCCACTGTATTTCTCATCTTGCGTTAACAGTATGGAGTTTTCCGAGAATGCCAAGCAAGGAAAGCGTGTCCACGCATTAAATGTGATTTTTGCCAAAAGAAGTTTCCTTGTTTTTCCCGCGTTAAGTTTTAAACTGCGCCCTTTGAACTCCTCCCCCTTTAATTACCCCCAAAATAAAAGCTTGAGGAGAGAATGCAGATCTGCCGGCACCCGGTGTTCAACATCCCTCAGAGGAAATAAAGACTCAAAAAAAAAAAAACGTCACAGCAGTGACAGATACATCCGTTTGGCCTGACATCTACAAGAGTAACACATGGACAGGTAAAAATGGCACCAGGATGAAGGGGTTCAGCTTGTCCAACTTGGTTAGTGTTTGCGTGAGGAACAATATATTTTTTATGTTTTTGTGTGGCTGAAGGAAAATTTAAAAAAAAGTCTGATTATCCTTTCGGTGTTCAGGGGGTTAAAACGGTCCCCGGAAGTCCACGGTGACAGTTCATTCATAAACAACGTGGACTGAATGAAAAAAAAAAGATTATCTAAAGCTGGGAGAGAAGTACATGTAGTTTTAGTGTCTGAGCCTGACCAGGCTCCAGTACGAGACAAAGAAAGGAAGTGCTCCAGTTCCAGACAGGTGAGGATGAGGAGGTGGGTAGCAAAGATTCCTGAGGTGTATCAAAAAGAGCAGAAACTCATGATAGAATTAAAAAAAATAAAAGATGTGTGTGCAATCAAATCAAAACTGGCTCAGCTAAACACACGAAGGGCTTCAGATCCGACGCCTCAGATGAAACTGGTAACAATACTGAGCGACTTGTCCATCTGCTCATCTCTAGCTAACAACTTTTTTTTTTTTTTTTTTACAAAATAAAAGCACGGATCGAGCGTTTTGACATCTCAGGTGTGAAACCAAACATTAAAATCAGTCAGTGTTTCCAGTTTTGATCATTAAACTTGTCAGCAGCTGAAAAGAGCAAATGGGAAAAAAAAAAAACAATAAATGACAATTCGTCCTCCTACAATAAAACTCAAAGCCAGCTACGAGAGCGAAGGGGAGGAAATCCTTTAGTGGGCGTCGTGTCCGACGGCGGGTCGTCTGGTGAAGAGGGACTAATCTGAACTGAGGTATACCTGGTTGAAGGAGGTTTATGGTTTCTATTGTCATAATGCTTGAAAATGGAGCCCCCTCCCCAGTCCCCCTCCCAAATTTAAAAGAAGCTGATTACCAAGTTCATGATACACTATGTACAGCAGCATTACACTATAAACATTCAGAAGCTGTTGCTTATTGGCAGAACGATAGTCGATTCTTCAAAGGAACGCTCACAAGAAAACAGCTAAAGTATCGGGAGCTCGAGTTCTCGTCTTTTGTTGTTTTTTTTTTTTTTAATTTTCCCCCACGCTTTCCATTTCGTTGTTAACACTCCGCTAGATCCTCCGAATGTAATCCAACGAGTATTTATAAAAAATAAAATTAAAAAAAGGATACATGATCAAACAGTTCGTCGAGTGTGTCCAGAATTGTCCATTTCGGAGAGAAGGCGAAGAAAAAAAACAAACAAAAAATAAAGTTAAAAATCCTCAGGCACGCGTATCCAAAATGAGGCGGATCCCGACGGATGTGGGTGAGGTGGGTGCCGGCTGTTTCCTGAAGTAGCGGCCCGCACTTAAAAGGGAACCGAGAAGAAGAAGAGGAGATGAGCGTAAAAAAGGAAAACGTAAATAAAACGCCAACCAGCCAGGGCCGGCCGTCTAATCCTCTCGTGTTGGTTTCCAGTAGCTCGTCCCGGTCGTCGGTTGGTTGGTTGGCTGATCATAAGCTGGACTCTTTGGGCGGGAGGTCCACGTTTGTCACCATGGTGACCACAGTGACGATCTCCTCGGGGCCGACGACGGGGGCCTGGCGCTGCATTTGCCCGATGCGCTCCTCGACGCAGCCGGCAGACAGGCGGGCCTCGGCCTCGTGGTCCCAGCAGTCCTCGATGGTTTCGCAGAGCATGGCCAGACCCTAAAACGGCAACAATCAGAGCTCTAACCAGTCCGTTTAGTCTACAAACACAAATCCTCACCACCAGAACATCAAAGAGCATGCAGGCTGTGGCATGGACCCAGCAAAGCTGCTGTTAGCAGAAACACGATGCGTTGCACCCGTTGCAGTACTCCTCCTGAACACTAGATGTCCCTACAGACAAAACTGTATCACCAGAAAGACACAAACATGACCACAGTTTCAACTTGTGTGAATGAACTCAGCATGCCCACTGTTGCTTTCCTGTTTTTAATTTTTCCTTTACGTTTTATGGAATCTAATTACTTCTGAATACTTAGTGCCACAATTTTAGCTGTTTGTACATAAAAATGTTTTGCACATCAAGAGACAGGTGCCATGACTGTTTGTCTTTGTAACTTTTGTACTTTTCAAAATAATAGTGTGAATGTTTATGAAGCATTCACACTATTGTGATCCATTTTTCTTCCGAATGTTTTTCCAACATCTTTCCTGTTCCACAATTTTTGTGCTATTTCAACAAATCATAAATCAAAAATGTTCAGCTCTTTTAGGACAATTCTGCAATGACTTTAGGTATTTGTGCAGCTTTAGCATTTTGAAATATTTAGCCTTTTTTGCCACTTTTTTTTCCTCAGAAAATGAATTGAGTTCATTTTAAATCCTTAAATTTTTTTAGATCTTTTACAACCTTTTACTGCTCCTTTCATATTTTGTTCTGGTTCAGCTTCTTTGGGCAAATTTAAACTTTTTCCAGCTATTCTCAGCTGTTTTTTTCCCCCAGCTGTTTTGTGATGGTTTCAGCTTATTTCGGCAAGCTTCAGCATTTTCTGCTATTTCAGCTGCTGTTTAGCTGTGTTATGCTAATGTTAGCATTTTCAGCTAATTCCACACGTTTTGCTCTCATTTAAACTTTTTTGGTTTACGGTAATTTAGCAAAAACATGCTCTCCACTTCATTTTTGTAATTTAAGCGTCTTTATGCTTTTTAAGTTACTTTTCGGCAGTTTTTTTAGTTTGTTGTTGTTATTTTGCTAATTTTGGCTTTTTCAAGTAATTTCCACTTTTTTGTGCTCATTTCTGCTTCTTTCAGCACAATTGGGAAAACATGTTTTTCTATTATTTAAGCTTGTTATGCTCCTTTCAGCTTTTTCTGTTAGGTTCAGCTTTTCTGCAATTTCAGCTACTTTGTTTTTGCTGTTTTTCTACTACTTTTAGCTTTTTTTTTTTTTTAGCTAATTCCACTTTTTTTTTTTTTTAGAAAATTTAATCTAATTTTGCTTCGTTTTGGTATTTTAAGATTATTTATTACTTTTAAGATTATTTTCAGTTACTTTTTGCTAATTTTAGCTTTTTAAAACACATTTTATATTTTTTTAGCTCATTTCTACTTATTTAAACCTAATTCAGCAAATATGTTCTTTCTGCTTTCTTCTGCTAACTTACACTTTTTCTTCCATTTCAGCTGCGTTTGGGCATGTTTGCTTAACTAATTTTAGCTGTTTTTCAGCAAGTTCTTCTGCAATAAGCATCCGCATTGCATTTTCGCAGGAAATGCAATTTATCTACCGGTAGTTAACTTTATTTACAAATATTACTTCCAAAAATACTAAAATCACTAAAATGTATTAAGAAGTTATTTTTTAAATAAGCTTAAACCTACAAAATATTTGTCTTCTCATACAACTTTTGTTTACATTTAGCATCTAGCTGGCTTAATGCTACTCTTGGAGTTTAGTTTACATATTACTTTTACATTTTAGCTAGCCTTTTGCTACTTCAACTTTAACCTAAGCTTTGTTATTTTTCTCTAGTCTTTTGTTACTTGTAGCTAACTTTTCGCTAGTTTAGCTTTTGGCTGCTTTTACTTAATCTTTTGCTACTTTGACCTAACTGTTGCTACTTATTTTGCCTTTGCTTACTTTAAGCTAGCATTTTGCTACTTTTAGCTAGCTGTTCAGGCTCATTTCATTTTGTAATTCCTTCACATTTGTTGGCAATAGTATTTAAATTGTTTCACGGTTTGTTTTAGCTTCATTTTTGTAGCTAAAATGAAGCGATAAAAGCGACGTTCACTGCTCACCGTGTGTTTCTGCCAGCAGTCTCGGAGGCAGGGCCGCAGCTTCTTATGGACGACCACTTCCTGCATGTCCTCCAGAGACGGGTGCTGACCCACCTCCTCCTCGAAGGGGAGCATGTACTCGTCTACAGGGCCTGTTGGTGCAAACACAAACAAAACGCTGCATCAAACAGGAAGGCAGGAGGCGGAGCAGAGTCTTCTCTCGTGGCGGCGCCCTTACCGTCGGCGGCGGTGCACCGTGACGCAAGCTCCCACAGGACAAGGCCAAAGGCGTACATGTCGATGCGCAGGAAGGAGTCGCGCTGGAAGTTGATGGCACCCTCCAGGACTTCTGGAGCCATGTAGCGTCGTGTTCCCACCTGCAGGATCCAAACAGTTTAGTGGGTAAAAACATGATTAAAGAGGCGAAGCAGCTTCCAGGAAGTGTCAAACATTGAGCTCTTTAAGCTGATTTTGGTTCATTAATCAAATAAACAGTGAACTGATGCTATATATAAAACGCTAAAAGCTGTATGACTTCACAGAAATGTGAAGATGAAACTGTCTGATCAAAAGTAAAAGACGAACACCAGTAGCTAAAAGCTAACTGGAGCAAAATGCTAGCTCAACATAGGAAAACAAGATGAGCTAAGTTAAGCAAAAGGCTATTAAAAGCGGCAAAATGCTAACTAAAAACTAAACCCAGAAAAAGATTAGCAACAGAATAAAACACTAACTGAAGCAAAATAGTAGCTAGATGCTAAATGTAGCTAAATGCATGTTAAAAGTTGCAAAATATAGTAATCAGCTAAATATCACTAAAGGTTAGTTAAAAGCAGCAAAATGCTAACTAAGAACGAAACCCAGCAAAAGATTAGCAACAGAACAAAACACTAGCTGAAAGTAAAACAGTAGCTACATGCTAAATGTAGCTAAAAGTAACAAAACATAGTAAACAGCTAACTGTAGCTAAAGGTTAGTTAAAAGCAGCAAAATGCCAACTAAGAACTAAACCCAGCTAAAAGTTAGCAACAGAACAAAACAATAGCTGAAAGCAAAACTATAGCTAAATGTATGCTAAAAGTATTAAAACACAGAAAACAGCTAAATGTAGCTAAAGGTTAGTTAAAAGCAGCAAAATGCTAAGTAAAAAAACTAAACCCAGCTAAAGGTTAGCAACAGAACAAAACAATACCTGAAAGCAAAATTGTAGCTAGATGCTAAATGTAGCTAAATGTATGCTAAAAGTAGCAAAACACAGTAAACAGCTAAATGTAGCTAAGGGTTAGTTAAAAGCAGCAAAATGCTAAGTAAAAACTAAACGCAGCTAAAGGTTAGCAACAGAACAAAACAATAGCTGGAAGCAAAATTGTAGCTAGATGCTAAATGTAGCTAAATGCATGCTAAAAGTAACAGAATGTAGGCAAAAGCTAATAGCTAATAGCTAAAAGGTTAGCTAATTGATAATGAAAAAGTAAAAAAGTAAAATGCTAGCTAAAAGCTAAAGCAAACATCATGGGCACCAAAAATGTCAAAACGCTAGCTAAAAGCTAAAGAAGAAAACATAGGAAGCACAGGAAAACAAAAGCAACCAGTTTTCTCAAGCGGATTTCAGAGAAAATGTTTCAGAAGGAATTGAAAAGATGAATTTTAAAAAAATTTACTGGGAATTTTATTTGTAAATCAAGTTAAACATTTCGATAAATTACAAAAAACAAAAGTCACAGCGGCCATCTCCTGACTGTGCTGAACATTTTGATGTTCGAGCAGCTAAAATAGCTCGAGGTGTGCAGACGTAGTTACAACAGATATAAACAAAAGAAGAAAATAAAAAGAGGAAAAGGTCAACGTTAATGCTGACTCAGCATTCAGACAGGTGTCGGCTGTACCTGTCCGTGCGTGTCCCCCGCTGATTTACCAGCCTCGAACTTCAGCGCAAGCCCAAAGTCAGCAACGCAGGCCGTCAGGTTGTTCTTCAGCAGCACGTTCTTCGTCTTGATATCCCTGCAGGGACACCAGAAACTCTTTGCATCAGACAGGCACGAGAGGACGTCAGAGCGTCAAACAGCTGGCAGCGGTTCCATAAAAGCAGCTGGACCTGTGAGCGATGGACGGCTTGTGGCCGTCTTTGTGTCCCGGGATGTCTTCGTGCAGGTAGGCCAGGCCGCGGGCCGCCGTCTGTGCGATGTGGCACAGCTCGTTCCAGGAAACGACGTTGGCCTTTAAGTAGTCGGTGAGGGAGCCCTGAAGACGGAAAGACAGAGATTTACATATTACGGTGTAATAATAAACAGAACAGTTCCTTTTAATAAACCACAAAGAAGACGCTTACAGACACACCCCCACTGTCGGACTGATACAATTTACTACCAAAAACCTCTTTGGACCAACAGTCTAGATAAAAGATTGTGTCGATTTTTTACTTTCTGTGAACAACTCCGCTCCAGGAAACTGGATTCATTAATCTGCTTCTATCTCCGTTGATCTTTGTTCAGTTATTTGTAATCAGTGTTCGCCAAACCTGCAGGATTTTATCAGCAAAAGTAGTTTTTAGTGTTTACTTCTCATCTCTACTTGTTGGTACATATTAGGGATGCACCGATCCACTGTTTTCACTTCCGATACCCAAGGTTTTGTGTCGATCTATACAGATTCGATTCCGATTCGATACAGGAAAACAGTGCTGAATAAACTTAAATCTTTTTTTTTTGTTAATACAAAGACATAAATGTGCTGAATTACAACTTTATTGAAAACTGAAACACACCAGTAGCTTCACACAGGCTTGGTCAAACATGTAAAAGCAACACAACTTTAATTTGTTCAGTCAGTGCAGTTATGAGTAGAACATCCAACGTGAAATAAATAATAATAAAGATACTGAAACTGACAAAGCAACAGGTTGATGCTTTGGTCAAACATGAAAAAATAAACTTCAACAAACCTTTCAAATGGTTCAGGAATTCTAAATATAATGTAAAATAA
>JARVGS010000835.1:16195315-16213271 GCA_031762315.1 Hypsolebias antenori | reverse complement strand
AATAGTGTTTATAGTTTATAATGTGTTTATATGTGTTTATAGATGAATGTGTGGTGTAATGTGTTAGCTAACTGTTTATAAATAAAGTTCTGTGTGTGTTTATGGAACAGTTTGTACGCGTGTTCAGTGTCATGTCGATAAATGGGTGTGCGGTGCGGCGTTAGCATACGTTTACATGTATTGTCGCGGTTTACAGGCAAAATCCGGACTAACGATCGCCATGTGTGATCAATTTCGGGTTACGTTCAAATCGGGTTACGTTCAATGCGTAGGAATGGAACTCGAACGTAACCCGAGGACTACCTGTATCTGCTTTTTTCTGATAATGTCCACTTTTTGTTCTCGTTTCTGCTTCTTTCAGTTTAATTGGACACAACTGTGCTCTTTCCACTTTCTTCTGGTAATTTAAGTGTCTTTCTGCATTTTTAGCTACTTTTCAGCAAATTTTTTTTATTTATTTATTTAATTTCAGCATTTTTTTTTTTTTTTTTCCAGATCTCTTCCGCTCCTTTCTGCTTCTTTCAGCCTAATTGGGCACAATTGTGCTCTATCCACTTCCCTCTGGTACATTTTTTTTTTCTGATTATTTAGCTACTATTCAGCTGTTTATTGCAAATTTCTGCTTTTTTTCTGATAATTTCCACTTTTTGTTCTCATTTCTGCTTCTTTTAGCATGACTGGACGAATGTGTTCTTTCTGCTTTCTTCTGCTACTTTCAGTTTGTTCTAACTTTTCAGCTACCTTTTTAGCACTTTAAGCTAATTTCTGCTGTTTTCCAGATCAATTCAAGTTTTCATAGTAATCTCTGCTCCTTTCAGCTTTTTTCTAGTAGTTTAAACTTCTTTATTCCTTTTTAGCTACTTTTCAGCTGTGTTTTTTTTTTTAAAGAAACTTCTGCTTTTTTTCAGATATCTTCCACTTATTTGTGCTCGTTTCTGCTTATTTCAGCCTAATTAGGTGCAATTGTGCTCTCTCCACTTCTTTCTGTTAATTTAAGCATCTTTTAGCTTTTTTAGCTATTTTCAGCTGTTTTTTTTTTTTTTTTTTTTTTTTAGAAACTTCTGCTTTTTTTCAGATAACGTCCACCTTTTTGTGCTCGTTTCTGCTTCAATTGTGCTCTATCCACTTCTTTCTGGTAATTTAAACTTTTTTCTGCTTGTTTAGCTACTATTCAGCTGCTTATTGCAAATTTCTGCTTTATTCTGGTAATTTCCACTTTTTGTGCTCATTTCTGCTTCTTTTAGCATGACAGGACAAACGTGTTCTTTCTGCCTTCTTCTGCTCCTTTAAGCTTGTTCTAACGTTTCAGCTACCTTTTTAGCACTTTAAGCTAATTTCTGCTGTTTTCCAGATCAATTCAAGTTTTCATGGTAATTTCTGCTCCTTTTAGCTTTTTTTCTAATAGTTTAAACTTTCTTTCTGCCTTTTCTTTTAGCTAATTTCAGCTTTTTTTTTTTTTTATATATTATTCTTCAGCTATAAGCATTCACACTGCATTTTCGCAGGAAATGCAAACCAGCAGAATACAGTGTGGTGTTTAGCCCAAACAGACTGTCGGGCACAGAACAGAAATGTTACCACCGAAAGGTTTTTGTCTCCGCCCCTGGCTGAGTACCTTGTCGTGATAGGCGGTGATGAGCCACAGCTCCAGGTCCAGGTTGTTGCTCCTCTTCTCGACTCCGATAAAGTGGAGGACGTTGTCGTGCTTCATGCCGCTCGAGCTGTAGATCTCGTACTCGTTCTGCCAGGACAGCTTGTCCTACGCGGGAGGACAAAGACGTAGCATCTTAGTTAGACGAGGCACTTCAGGGGCGGACTTTGTGGTGTAAAGGGAGAACGCCATGTGGCCATGAGGATACCTGAATGGGGAATATCTTCACAGCCACGTATTCGTTCAGCAACTGGGCTTTCCACACGCAGCCGAAGCGCCCCCTGGCTTTCAACTCGATGAGCTGCAGTGGCTTGTGGCCCAAAATGGGGGACGGGGGTGAGGGTCCGGGATCCTGGAAAGAAAAGAAATCAAAGACATGGAAAACAGTTTATTTGTTTGTTTGTTTGCTTTAGGAACTTTAAAACCAGGACCAGTCCACCAGACCTTAACCCAAAATAACCACTTTTATTTTGAAGGACTACAATTTTTCAACTTGCTTTTTTCAGAATCACTTCATTTCAGCCTCGTTGTTTAAAACTGTTTCTGTTGGGAGTGTAGTTAAGGAGTTGTTGCATGTTTAGTGTTAAACTTGTGCAGTTCTATTTTATTTTATTTTTTCTCCTTTGGCTGGGAGGACGCAGCGGACCCAGAAGGTTTGGAGCCGTTCGCTTCAAATTAAATCAAACCCCTCGGGAATGCGTTCGCTTGATTTTACGGAAACGGAGCCGAGACGGGAAGGCTGCCAGCTGGAACCCGATGAGCCGCTGAGAAACAAGCAGGGGGAGATCACTGATACGCTGATAAAACTGTGGGTCCGAGGCTCGATTACAGCACCGCTGAAGACGATCAGAACTTTAACCAGAGCCTACAAGACCAGCACTTTACTGGAAGGTGGGCTTGTAGACTAAATCTTCAGGGGGGACTATACGAGGAAATCCTTCAGGTTCAGTCTCTTTCATTTGCGATTGTAGCTTTGATGTCATAGATCATCTTGTTGTGTAACCAGATTTTGCACGTTTAACGTTTTTTTTTTAATAGTGTGAATGTTTATGAAGCATTCACACTATTGTGATCCATTTTTCTGCTGTATGTTTTTTTTGGGGGGGGCGTGTTTCTCGTCCCGCAGTTTTCAAGCCATTTCAACAAATCGTATATAAAAAACTTCAGCTATTTCAGGACAATCCTGCTTTTTGTTCAACATTTATTTATACAGGTTAATCCCATTGAGCCTCGGGGACTCATTTACAAGAGACCTGAGACCTGCTAGGACTTTTGGTATTGGTGCAACTTTAGCTTTTTGAAATATTTAGCCTTTTCTGCCACTCTTCTCTCATAGAAAATGAACTGAACTCATTTTACAGCCTTCAGGTCTTTACATCTGTTTACAACCTTTTACTGCTCCTTTCACATTTTGTTCCAGTTCAGCTTCCTTGGGCAAATTTAAACAGTTTTCAGCTATTTTCAGCTAACTTCAGCTGTTATTTCAGCTGTTTTGTGCTCCTTTCAGAATCTTTGTTCGAACTACAACATTTTTGTGGTTCTTCTTACGTCTTTCTGCTAATTCCAGCTTGTTATGCTCCTTTCAGCTGATTTTTGCTAGTTTCAGTTATTTCAGCTACTATTTATCGGTAGCTGTTTATTGTTATTTATTTATTTTTTCAGATAATTTCTACTTTGTTGTGCTCATTTCTGCTTCTTTCAGCCTAATTGGGCAAACACATTCTTTCTGCTTTCTTCTGCTTATTTAAGCTTGTTCTAAATTTTCAGCTAACGTTTTAGCTTTTTTTAAAGCTAATTTCAGCTGTTTTCAAATAAATTCAAGATTTCTGTGCTAATGTCTACTACTTTCAGCCTAATTAACGTCTTGATGCTAATTTCAGCTTGTTATGCTCCTTTCAGCCTTTACTGGTATTTCAGCTGCTATTTTGATGTTTTGATGCTAAATTTAGCTTTTTAAGCTAATTCCACACTTTTTTGACCTCATTATAGCCATTTTCAGCTACTTTTCAGCTATAATTTTTTGTTAATTTCAGCTAATTTCCTTATTTTTGTGCCAATTTCTGCTTATTAAAGCCTAATTAAGCAAATATGTGCTAATTCTGCTTTCTTCTGCTAATTTAAGCTTGTGCTTCCATTTCAGCTACATTTCAGCATGTTGTTTTGTTAATTTCAGCAAGTTCTTTCACAATAAGTACTCGCTGCATTTTCACAGGAAATGCAACGTCTCTAGTTTAGATTATTATCATTTTGTATTTTCAGCTTTAGTACTTAAATTCAAACACTTTTTTTCCTTGAACAATGTTTCAGTGAACTTAAAAGTAACACAAGCCCTAAACATGATTGCATCACATCTGCGCTCGTTTTCTAGAGTCATCATGCTCGTTTAGAAGTTTATTTGACTTATTTTACTTGACTTTACGGCAAGGACAAAGGAAAATAATCATATTTGTGCAAAATAGAGCCCCAGCGCTCAAATATCTTGAAGGTTTTTTTGTTCATGGAGGTTTTAATGCTATTTTTAGCCGATATATTTCTGCTTGACATTACTTGTTATATATATTGTTCTTCCCCTTAAAACAAACAAACAAGCTGTTTGCCAACACTCTCATCCTGCCTGTGGACTGTACCGGTGAAAGCCATAGTGCATATTGGTGTGATCTGTTACAACATCTGTCCTCACAAGTAAAATTTGCCAGAGATAAATCTTCACCTGCCGTGAGTGTGCGTGGTTCCTTTGGATTTTCATCTTTAAAGTGTTTTTTCATCAAACAACAACATATGGCCGAGTTAGGTTCAGAAGGGTCAGTAAACGTATAAATGTCCTAAATATGACTGTGCCATATCGTAGCACTAACAAGCAGACATTATGTAGATGTTATGAGACACCATGACGTTCATGTGAGGATAACTAAGACAAATAAAGAGGATATTTTTGTCTGACTTTAGCAGGTCAAGCTTCCAGCGCTTCCATCGTTCATGCTAATGCCACTCAAAGAAAAGCCAAAGCGGGGGGGGGCGAGCGCTCCCAATCTAAAGTAGGTTAAACACAGATGGTGATCGGGATTAAGCTGATCACTTTCACATGTGACTTCACAGAGAAGGACGGAGGCCGAAGGGATACAGAGACGAGACACCGAGAGGAGCGAGGGAGGGCGAGGTTAAAAAGAAGCATGCAGCGTGGGAGTCACATTTCCAAAAAGGATAAAAGGTAGAAGAGGAAAAACGAGCGATGGCCTTTGATGAAACCAGATACAGTGCGCTAAAATCTCAGCTTTACCTCTGCGTGGCTGCTGTCAGGGAAAAGAAAAAGCTCTCCGCCTGTAAAGATGTTCATGTTTTCACTTGAACGCAAGGTGCTTGATAAGCTGAGGCAACGTTCAAGACCCCCTGAGGGCCCTAGGATCCACTCAGGGACAGAGATAAAATATCAAAAGCCTGCCAATCAAAGTTAGTTGTCCTAACCTCCCATTAAAAAAAGCCCCTGCTTTGGTTACAAGAATTGCTGCAGATCCAAGTCCAAGAGACTCAAAAGATTACAACAACCCATACCTGCGAGCCATCTTTGGCAGTTTGAGGGATACAAGGAAGTTTCCAGGAAACACACCTTAACTTGGGCTTAATTTACAGCGTTCTGGCACCCTGAACCATTTTAAAGACCAAAATGTTCTTGAAGAGTACCCACTGTGCGAACTGAAAGACAATTTAAAAAATAAATAAATAGAAAAAGATGAGCCAATGTTGTAAAACTGGGAGAAGCAGCTTCAGCTTGATGCTTCATGTCCTGACAGGAAGCTAACTGTACATCATCTATATAAGAGCTGCTACGGAAGCCAAAATGTACACGCCAGCTGTGAACTTTGACCTTTAAATAAAGTCCTGAGGAAAAAGTCTCTTACATAGAAGAGATGATTAAAGTTTTATGTTGTATTATAAGTTGGCCTATTTAACTGAAAGCCCTATAAGAGAACATACATAGGGAAAAAATCTGGCTATTTGCTTACAAAAACAGAGACAGGGCAGAAAGGGGGAGATGAAGGGGGGAGTGGGAACTCGTGTGTTTATTTAAGCTAACAGAGAGCTGTGAAGCAGACCTGCTGTCTGCGCTGCACTTTCACACCAAACACCAGCCAAACGTCAGAGAAAAATCACCCACCGTGGAGCAGAGGTCGGATTGCACAGCAGCTGAACAGTTTAAAAAAACATCTTTGCGCTGAAACCAAAACAAGGAATCTATAGCTTTACGTAAATGCTGCTTTGTGAAAAAAACAAAAGAAGGTGTTGAGGATTTTCTAGTCGTTTTAACTTGACTGACGTCACGTTTCTCTTAGCTGGACGACCAGGTCACAGTCAGAATGTAAAGCTTTGGAGCTACATGACAAAGTTACTGACCCTTGCTGATTTACGCACAAAAGGTGTGGATCATGTGTGGTTAGGTTGTTATTCTAGACTTTGTGGATGGATGTGCTTGGCATTCCTAACGAGGCAGCGGTGACACAGGATGGACTGGGATCTGTTGTTTTTATAAACTTGGACTTTTCGATGAAGCAGAAACAGATTTGATACAGAATTCCCAGTATTTCAAGAGAATAAAATTCCTCGAGTTACCCCTGATTTTTCCCTGAGTAAATCCTGAAATTCCAGGAGATATTTCAGTCACACAAAATGCTCGGATCTCAGCGCCTTAGGTGGCGGACAAAGGATTTAGTGAAGCGCTAAGCCATCCATTATTTTTACCTGCTTCGATCTTTCCGGGTCGTGGGGGTCACTGGAGACCATGTTCAGCAGTCATCGTGCGAGAGGCGGGGTAACAATGGCGGGGTAACAATGAAGTATACTGTAGCCTATGATATGTGCATGTAACAATCATTCTGAATAATTAATTAACATCAGATTCTGAAGTCACCAGAGCCAACCAATAAGGATTAGGGTTGGGCATCAAGTCTAGACTGGAACCGGGACTAAAACTCCTTTTCTCTCAGCATTGTTCAATGCCGCCACCCCCCACCCACTCACCTAGTCCGCCAATGTGAAGAAGCCACTGAACACCAATGAAGAAGAATCTGCAGGAAGATGCCACCAAAAACCAACAAAGAAGAATCCACAGGAGGAAGCCACCGGACACAAACAAAGAAGAATCACAGGATGAAGCTGCCTAACACCAACTAAGAAAAATCCGCAGGAGGAAGCTGCCGAACACTGACTAATAAGAATCTGCAGGAAGAAGTTGCCAAACACCAACGCAAAAGAATCCACAAGAAGAAGCCACCGAACACCAACGAAGAAGAATCCACAGGAAGAAGCCACCGAACACAAACACTGAAGAATCAGCAGGAGGAAGCTGCCGAACACCAACAAAGAGGAATCCACAGGAAGAAGCCACTGAACACCAATGAAGAAGAATCCACAGGAAGAAGCCACTGAACACCAATGAAGAAGAATCCGTAGGAAGATGCCACCGAACACCAACTAAGAAGAATCCACAGGAAGAAGCCACCGAACACCAACCAAGAAGAATCCACAGGAAGAAGCACCGAACACCAACCAAGAAGAATCCATAGGAAGAAGCACCGAACACCAACCAAGAAGAATCCACAGGAAGAAGCCACTGAACACCAATGAAGAAGAATCCACAGGAAGAAGCCACTGAACACCAACCAAGAAGAATCCACAGGAAGAAGCCACCAAACACCAACCAAGAAGAATCCACAGGAAGAAGCACCGAACACCAACCAAGAAGAATCCACAGGAAGAAGCCACCAAATACCAACGAAGAAGAATCCACAGGAAGAAGCCACCGAACACAAACGAAGAAGAATCCACAGGAAGAAGCCACCGAACACAAACGAAGAAGAATCCACAGGAAGAAGCCATCAAACACTATAGATGAAGAAACCGCAGGAGGAAGCGGCCAAACATCAACGGAGAAGAATCTGCAGGAAGAAGTCACTGAACACCAACAAAGAAGAATCCGCAGGAAGAAGCCACTGAACACCAACCAAGAAGAATCCACAGGAAGAAGCCACCGAACACCAACGAAGAAGAATCCGCAGGAGGAAACTGCCGAACACCACCTAAGAAGAATCTGCAGGAAGAAGCCGCTGAAACACCAACAAAGAAGAAGAATCCATAGAAGAATCCACAGGAAGAAGCCACCGAACACCAACCAAGAAGAATCCACAAGAAGAAGCCACTGAACATCAACGAAGAAGAATCCACAGGAAGAAGCCATCAAACACCAAAGAAGAAGAAACCGCAGGAGGAAGCGGCCAAACACCAACGAAGAAGAATCTGCACGAAGAAGTCACTGAACACCAACCAAGAAGAATCCACAGGAAGAAGCCACCAAACACCAACGAAGAAGAATCTGCAGGAGGAAACTACCGAACACCACCTAAGAAGAATCTGCAGAAAGAAGCCGCCGAACATCAACAAGAAGAATCCACAGAAAGAAGCTGCTGAACACCAACAAAAAGAATCTGCAGGAAGAAGTCGCCGAACGCCAACAAAGTTGAATCCGTAGGAAGAATCATGACCTAAAGTGGTGGGTCAACTCAAATGCAAATACCATGCTAATGTTAGCTCATGTATTTTTTCATAGACAAACGACAGGTTCATAAGTTTGAAATTTATACACTGGTTGAAAATAGCCCTGTGAGAAATTCATAGTAAAGTTAATAACAAGTAAAAAGTTCATAGAATTAACATTCAAAAAGAATTTCAAACTATTTAATCCAGAAAGAATTCTGGTTAGCTAGTTTATTTAAACCATGTAAACGTTCTTGAACCCTGCCTCTAAAAAGAATCGGAACCGAGAATCCATAGGAACCAAAATCGAAACTAGGAATCGGAACCAGAATCATTTAAATTCAAATGATGCCCAACCCTAGTAAGGGTACATGTACTAAATACACTGCAGAAGCAGAATATGGACTCAATGACATTAGAATACTAGCATTAATACATGTACACATCAATATCTCCAAAAGATCAGCAGACCAGTGTTCAAAGTCCATGTTTTCCTTGTTTCATGAATGTGAAAGTCATTGTCCAGGTGTTACCCCATTTCCAGTATCCTGGGAACACTGTAATAAAAATAGATTTGGGTGTTTGTAAAGCCTGGGTCCTACTATCTTGTAATTGATGCATTTTCTTGAACAATGGTTTTTGATCAATTTAAAACAAAATTGAACCTGTTACAGTCAGTTTTAAATCAGTGGTAAAAATAAATAAATAAATAAATAAATAAATAAAAATAAAAACCTTGGCATTTGTTTTTCTTTTGTAACAATGACCAGAAAAAGAAAAAAGAAAAGAAAAGGAACGTACCTTTACGCCCTTAAAAAAATCTAACTACAAAGTGGTACAAACTGGCTGAACAGTCACTTCACAGTCTGCTGAATGCTTAAAGTCATACCAGGAAAAACAATGATAAAAGCGGTATGTCAATGTCCTCCATTGCTGAGGGATTTGAATAGTGAATGTTTGTAGTTTTGGCGATGGGTTTTCAAGTGTTTCTGCACTGTAACTCAACAGGGAATGCAATTAAATAACATTTTTGGTGCAAGATATTCAATTGTGTAGGCGTTACACTGTGTTTTAGGAGAGTGTGATGGATTCTGGCAAGTGATGAGAGCAACTTTATCCACAACCAAGTCTAATGGCAGAGTCAGGGGGTGGCTTAGCCTTGGCAATCATAGAATAATCTTCGGTCACTCCAATCACTTGAGAAAACTACTTTGAAGCAATAAAAAAGTAGAAGGCATAGTTTCCTTAAATGATGATACGTATATATGAGGGCCACCACCATATATAAATATATACACTGCCTGGCCAAAAAAAAGTTGCCACCAACAAAAAAAGGTCACACCTAATATTTTGTTGGACAACTTTTATCTTTGATTATGGCAGGCATTCACTGTGGCATTGTTTCGATAAGCTTCTGCGATATCACAAGATCTATACCCATCCAGTGTTGCATTCACTTTTCACCAAGATCTTGCATTGATGACTAGGCACTAGGCATGATGGGTGCATCACTTCACCTGTCTCTCTTCTTACCCTGATGCGCCCATCACTCTGGAACAGGGTGAATCTGGACTCATCAGTCCACATGACCTTCTTCCATGGCTCCAGAATCCAATCTTTATGCTCCCTAGCAATCCCTAGCTCCAGAAACCTTTTTTCCCAGTTAGCCTCACTGATTGGTGGTTTTCTTAAGGATACACAGCTGATCAGTCCTAATTCCTTAAGTTCCCATTGTGCGCTGTGCGTGTGGAAATGCTCTTACTTTCACTACTGAACATAGCCCCCAGTGCTACTGTTGTTTTTATTTGATTTTATTTAAGCAAACGTTTAAGTGATCGTCGATCACGATCATTCAGGATTTTTTTCCGGCCACATTTCTTCCTCCAAGACAATGGGTTCCCACTATCCTTTCAGTTTTTAATAATGCATTGGACAGTTTTTAACCCAATTTTAGTAGTTTCTTCAATCTCCTTAGATGTTTTCTCTGCTTGATGCAAACCAATGATTTGACCCTTCTTAAACAGACTGAAATCTTTTCCACGACCATGCGATGTGTCTTTCGACATGATTATTTAAGAAATGAGAAGCAACTCATTGCACCAGTTGGGGTTAAATAACTTGTGGCCAGCTGAAAAATACGGTAATCGCCCATGCAGCAATTATCCAATAGGAGGCTCGTACCTATTTGCTTAGTTAAATCCAGGTGGCGTGACAACTATTGTTTTGGCCAGGCAGTGTATATAAATACATATATAGCAGTGGCCTTCATGGATTTTGATGTGGCAACCCAATTTTCAACATTTCTTAGACCTAGAATCAGCCACATACCAAAATAGAAGTTGCATTGTTGCTTATTTTTGACACAACTATTTGAGGAAACTATACTTTTAAGCAATATAAAAGATTGGGGTGACTAGTTTACATATATACGGTATATATAACAATGTCCATCTTAGATTTTGACGTGGCAGCAAAATGTTTCCACAAGGAACACTTTTAGACCTAGATGCAGCCACACACCAAAATCGATGTCAGTACTTCACTTATTTGACAAGTGATCATGCTCACAACTGCACGGACATATGGAGAGTATTCCCAATTCCTCTTTTTTGTTTTGTAACAGTTGACAAAAATCCAAACAGGCTATGAGAAAATCTGCATTTATGTTAGTAAACTGGGACTGAATGACTTAATTATAGACTTTGAAGAAAACAGAGGGGGAAAGAAACCCCAACTTAATGGCTATAAAGAGAATGTGCAAACATAAAGGCAACCAGAATGGTGCACTTCACTCAATGAAAAATGAGTTGCGAGCTCTACACACATTCCCAGCCTCTTGTTTTCTCGATGAACCAACACTTTCTGTACTGATTTTGGTTTGAAGGATCCCAGTGTCAATGAAGGACTTTTAGAGCTACACAATGCCTCGACAAGTCCCAAAGCATGCAACTTAGAAAAATTCAAACGCTTTAAATGAAGCCTACTCTGTGCATCTGCACAAGTGCCACCAAAAGAAATTCCTGCAGGTGAAGTGAGCTCGATGGGATGTCGGAGTAAAGACGAATTTCTGCAGCATCACTAGGGGCAATGAGTGACTGAGCTCGCTTTTTCTCGTGTCTACTGCAACTGACACATCATCTTAAATTGTATCTTTATGGAAACTCTTGCCCATTTTCTGCTCTTTCAGGCGACCCAGCTCGGCCATGCCAGGCCTCCCACGGGAGTCACCGGATCCGCCGTCCGCTTGCAGGGCGCCGAGGGCTCCAAAGAGCGCGCATTACACTTGGTCAGCAGACCACAGGAAACAGGAAAACAGAAAATGCTGTTTCACAACGATCTCCTCAACCAGCTCCTATAGCCTGATCAGGTTACACCTCCATCTACCACGTCAGTCCTCCATGCCCGCTTTATTTTGCTCTTTTCTGGAGTTTAAGGCAAATTCGTGAACAAAAATCAGTTTTTTGGACTCAAAGAGCATCTTACGGCTCCATCTTGTTGCTGAGATTAATGTAAAATTTGAGCACTTTAAAAAGAAAAGTTGTGCATCACAACTGTTTAACTTTTTTAAAGCTCTATAAGACTGACATCTGCAGCCACGTTAATTCGATCAAACTCGAGCGGAAATTGAAACGCTTTTTGTCCCTCTTGTACTTAATTCGTCGCTAACTTGGAAAAATGTTCCAGATAAGCGGCAGCGCTTCCACTCATGCAAAATGTATCCAACCTCCTCCTCTTCTCTCCTTCTAGGTCTGCTTGAGAGATGGAAAAGCAAGCCGCGGTTTCAGTTTCAAACACCTCGGCTGTCTCTCCATGCAGGAAACTACAGGACCTGCAGATCTCCAAAGTGGGTCACGCAACCGACGGTGGGTTACATAAACATCACAGGTGGACATTCAGGCTTGGAGGAAGAAAAAAAAAAAGGCTGCATTCAAAGCCACGTTGGCTGTTTTCCACCATGCACAAAAACACTGTCAGGAGAGAACACAAAACATCCATCCATGCAGAAAAAAAAATAATAAAACAGGCAAAAATTAAATAAAAGTTGTGGCACTGCTGAAAAAGCAAACAGAACGGTTGGTGTGGGACTGAGGTGGACAATTAAGCTCTGAACCAAAAAAGAGGAGGGAAACCAGGTTTAAACTCAGTTGAACTGCTCTTACCTCCACCATAATATGAAAGGCGTGCTTGTTGAGAAGGAGCACAAGAGGCAAACAGAGAAATTATTACTGGTTTCTGTCAGCTAGTCGATAAAGCAGAGGTTAAAGGTCAGCTATGACGGGTGGATTCGGTAGACAAGACAGAACATCTTAGGAATGAAAATGTTTCAAGCCAATTTAGCAAGGATAAAGAACGCTGAATGATGCATGAAAGAGAGACAAACATAAGTTGCAGAAACCAGAATGCCACAAATGAAAAATTACCAGATTTGTTCACACATAAACCCTTTAAGAACCTGAATACTGTTTGTAGCAAACACAGGCAAACATTTGGTTTTAAAATGAATAAACCAACCTGTGAAAAGATGAAAGAAATTGAAATGAAATAGAGGTGAAAAGGAAAGTAAATGAATGAACGAATGAATGCAGGTTTCTTTGAATAAATAAAAACAACTTCAGTAAAAGCCTCCGTAAATTACGCTTCTGGAGCACCTCCAAAAACACCAATAACTATATATATATAAAAATAAAAAAAAATCATAAAAATGATGAAAATATTAACTATTGAGACAAAACTGATGTCAAGGACAAATAATAAAAAAAAGACCACAAACACGACTCAAAACAGCTGAAGAATCAAATAGGAATGCACGATATTGGACTTTTGACCGATATCCGATACCCACAAGTCGTGCCATCAGCTATTAGCTTCTCAATGATGCCAGAAATGACGGCTTGTAATTAGGGTAACGTTAAATCGGAAAAATATCTCCAACTGGGGATGATGTAGCGAAGCTCAACGTAGTCCACAAATATTCGGAATCTGACATCCTCACCAATAAAAAATAAAACTTCCACACCACAGACATGTTGAATTTTCCTCTCCGCTGTGAGATCAGGTAGGTGCACGTGACGTCATTGCATTGTACTGCAGGCAAAAACAGCGCCTTTTATATTGGCAAGTTAATAGAATGGCCGATGTCCGATACTGAAATTTTACACTAATATCGGCCGATACCTACACCGACACCATGCCGATAATATCGTGCATCCCTAGAATCAAAGAAACAAAACAAGAAATTAAAAAGAAATCAAGAGATGGAAATGTTTCTCTAAGAGCAAAAACATTTAAACAACAAAAGTATTTTAAAATGACCACAAAGAACAACTAAATCGCTCATCGGGAATTAATAAGAACAATAAAATACATTACGATCAAAACAGACATAAAACTTCCCTTAAAATTATTCAAAAATCTGAAACTTATGAAACAGGTTCTGAAATAATTTTGAATGAATCAAATCTAATGAAGCTGAAATAAGAATGCACGTAAAGAGTTCCTTAAAGAATTTAAAATCTACTTTAGACAATAAAAGTCTCCATCAAATACGTGCATTACAGTAGTCCCTCGTTCATCGTCTTATCTCAATTCGCCTGGAGGCTCTGGAAATCTGACGCTCTGCTCCCTCCCCTCCCACCGACGAAGTCCACAGACCAATCGGGGGAACCAGCTGAATAAACGTGTCATCATTTCAGGACTCCTGGATTCTCATGGGTGCTGTCCTTGGCCAACCTCGGCACTCCCGAGAATGTTTACAGATCTCACGAGAGGGAACTGGCTGATTATTCCATTAATTCCATTCTTATCAGAACTCCTACAGTGCATCTGGGTGCATTCTTGGACACACTCACCGCCCGTGCACTCCTCTGTGGAATATCGACGTCACCATGTGCTTATGTGAGCGGGGTGTTTTTTCAATTTCATGCTACCTCTCATTGGTTGAAAGAGAGCATGTTAGGATATGTTTTTTTTCTCCTCCAAATCCTGCATGTTGTTACTTTCATAACTTTTTGTTGTCTGTCTAAACATATCTCACTTGTAAAAGTCTTCTAGGCTCAATGTGATTTATCTGTACAAATTAAGGTTTGAATGAATCAATCGCGAGTGTTTCCGTTCTCAGTTCCCCCTACCCCCGTGAAATATATATACAAGTAGTCCTCGGGTTACGATGGTCTCGAGTTACGACGTTTTGAGGTTACGACACATCTCCCTTATTCACGTTATGCGGTTAAGTCGGTTTTACGTCAGTTTTACGACAGTTTTACGACGTTAAACGTCGTAACGCGGCGGTGGAGGAATACAGTACTGTACGGAGGAGGACGGCGTCACTAGCATCCCGGCGGGCCATTAGCTCTTCATTAGCCCTTCATTATGGCTCCCAAAACGCAAGGAGGACTCTTCTGATGGCAGTGCATCGAGGAAAAGGAAAGTCATCACCATTGACTTACGTCGAAAATCGGTTTACGTGCTTGGTAAAACAGGTACGTCACATGTATTTACGTCCGTTCCGACTTACGTAAAATTTGGTTTACGCCGCCGCCGTGAGAACGGATCTCCATCGTAAGTCGAGGACTACCTGTATTTAACACAGTTGGTGGTTACTAGTCCTAGTTGGTGGTTACTTCAGCCTAATGCCCAGTTTGAAAATGACGTCATATTGATATTCATATCAGTTCCTATCTCCAAATTCTGATTCTGGCAAGAATAAGGACATGGGTGAGTATAAGTTGGAAGACAACTGAAGAGGTGGTACATTTAGGGTGGATGGTGTGGGGAAGAGTCCCAAATGAAGAAATCTGGACCCTGAAGATAAAGAGAAAATAATATTTTATTTTAAATAAACTGATTGTTATGCAGGATCTAAGTAAAAGTGAAGCCAAAATAACTTAAAAAACTACTGGTAATTAATATTATTGAAGTTAAATACTGTTAATATTTTTTATGAACAAATAATATCTTACCTGTTGTAGATAGTTCCTTAATTAACCATAGTTTGCAATTACAGTTATCTAGCAAATAAACATATAATTATATGTAAATAGTTATTAAACCCTCAAAACTGAAGTCCTTTAAAGAGTTATTGAAAAAAGCCAAATACCCTTTGTTCATCATTTTTTAATTGAATTTCACATGAAAGGATCAGAACATTTTTTTATAAAAACTATGACAAAAATTAGAAACATGAAACAAACAACAAACAAAGATTTTACCATGGTTAAAAAATAAAGTTGTGCTGGGGACAACAGCAGGTTAACTACAACCAGCAAATGTACAAACGAAAAAAAATATTTTAATCAAAACCAACCAAGAAGAAAATCATCACATAAACTCTTGCTGGAGGAAAGTGTCATTGTATATTGAAGAGGAGAGATGGAGGCAGAACATCTGAGGAAGAGAATGAGGAATCTGTGCATCATAAAGAGGAATAATGACTGAAAAAAGGGAATGGCAGCTGCAAGGGGATAAATCTAGCATCCAGTTGTTTCTACATCTGTGCAATCTGGCAAATACCTAGCAATCAGTTGCCAGCATGACCTCACCAAGACATGCTGGCAACGTTTGGAGTCGGTTAGAGAAATAGCAGGGCTCAGAGAAGAAAGAGGTAAAAACTGAAAGGAGACTAGAAAAACGAAGAAGAAAGAGATGGGTGAGTGAGGCTGTGCAAGACAAAGGAGAGGTGGTCCGCATGGTCAACAAGTGTATAAAACTTTTCTGTATTATACAATGATCAGGATGAAGCACGTTTTTCAAGTAATTGCTGCTGTTAAAACAGGTGCTGCTGAATTTCTTCTAAACTATTTTTGTCTCTAATGAGCATGCCAATAAAATAACAACACAGGGGTTCTGTTCTTTGCACACAAATGCTACAACAGTTTATAAAAACTATTATATATATATATAGTTAATGCCAATAACACGCCTACTCGCAGACTTTTCTTATTGAATCTGTTGTTTTTTTAATACCCTTTTTTTTCCCCTTTAAAGATAAGATAGATCAATACAACTCGATGTAATCCAAAAAATATATCAGTACACAACATCTCTGCTAACATAGTTGTTTTCTTAATACTATGGACATTAACCATGAAAGCCTTTCCTGATGTGCCTGAGATTTTTGCATAGTCTGTTTACAATGAATGAAAGATTATTGAAGTTGCAGATCTGGAGTTACAAATTATTTCTTTATTGGGGGAAAAAAAGTTTGATGCATTCGAGGGTCTTTTATCACCAAACAAAAATCACACAGCTTTGCAGGGGTTAAGAGCAAAAATGATTTTGACGATTTATCTGATTCACAAAGCTCTCTCAAAAGGAGATTTGTGTTTCAAACTGCGCTTCCAAACAAAAAAGAAAAAAAAATCTTTCTTTGCTAATGCTAAATATTTTATGCATGCATGTAAAAAAAAACAACTGTTCACATTTATGTACATGTATGTACAAATGTATTACCAGGGCTAAAATAAAATAAAATAAAAATGCATTTAGCATGAATTATTTACAATCTTCTGAGAGCTAGTGTCACTTGTGTTCCAGGTAACAAGTCAAAAGAAGAGGGGTAAACAGCTGTTACCTTCACAAAACAGCATGGGCAAGTCATGAGAATTCATATTTATTTTCTCTACCTGTGATGAGTGTTAAGTATTATTAATTATTAATTATTATTGAACATAAAAATATTTGTCAAAAAGTAAGTCAAAAAGGATCAGAAGTTAAAAAAATTGTGTGACTTTTAGGTACAAAGACAGATTTCTACATTGGGATCAGCAGTCACACCGCAATGGCATCACTGTTGCCACTGTTTACTTTTAAATATGTGCATATTTGCCTACATCTGCCATAATAGCCTTTTTTTTTTTTCCCCGACAGCTTCATAATTGCCCTTTTGTTTTTGTCGGGCCATCTGTGTGACTCCAGCTCTCCAGTTTGAACAGTTGAGTCTTCATGAGGAAAATGTGTGTGTGCGGCTCATTGTCCTTTTCTTCTTCTTCTTCCCTGGTTTAGCGCCTGCTCCATCACTGGGGTAAGAAAAACTCTGGAATCTCAAACACGCCGTTTGTACTTCCTTTGTTTTCCCTCATGTTGCTAAGGTAGCACTTCCTGTCTCGGGTGCTGGGAAAATTGTTCTCCAGTGTAGAACGCATACTCAACAAAACATGTCAATGAACACACAATGACAAGAACCCTCACTTCAACAAAAACACTTTCGTGTTGATTGTAAGGAGAGGATGGAGGTCCCAGATGAAGTCACAGGCAGGATGGGCAGATGTGAAAACAAAAATGACTGAAATTCAACAAAGGCAATGTATCCAAAAGATAAATATAGACCAAATTTACATCGGAATGACAAAAATAATAATAAAAGCTGTTTAATTTGATGTGTTAATAGTGTGACTTTTACTTCTTTTTAAAGAGATTTCTTGATCAGTCTGATCAGTTTACATTAAAAAAAACTGTGATTTAAACTGTGACAGGAGTTGATAGGTTTATTTGGCTCATGCACATTTGGTTAATAATATTAAACATTTAACATCTTAGCCAATATGTTTTAATTAATATGTACACAGCATTAATTTTAGCTACTCTATACATGGCAGCATGGTAGTTCAGTTGTTAGAGCTATCCCTTTGCAAGTGTGCCTCTCAGCCTTTTAGTGTGGAGTTGACATGTTCTTCCCATGGGGAAGGTGGGTTTTCTCTGGGTACTGTAAATGGTAAATGGAGCTTACTTATATAGCGCTTTCCAGCCCCCTATGAGGGGCCCCAAGGCGCTTCACAGTACCAG
>JARVGS010000835.1:16050304-16061412 GCA_031762315.1 Hypsolebias antenori | reverse complement strand
CCACTGTAATGCTGGTCCTCTAATACCATATTTGTTCAATTTTTCAAGGAGAATAGTGTGATCAATAGTATTGAATGCCTTTTTAAAAATCAACAAAAATACTGACACAATATTGTTTTTGATCGACAGCAGTAGTTATTTGTGCCATTAATTCCATGAGAGCCACTGATGTAGAGTTTTTTGCTCTAAACCCATACTGACTGTTACTTAGAATGTTTTGTTTAGCAATAAATTGATCTAGTCTGGTCACAAATAGTTTTTCTAGAATTTTTGAGAACTGTGAACCACAAGTAAACCTGAAGTCTGAGAGTGAAGTGCTCTGCTATGAAAATATAGAACAAGATCTCGACTATAAGATGGAGCTAGGCTGTTGAGAGCTTTGTAGGTTAGAAGTAAGATTTTTAATTCTATTCTGGATTTGACAGAGAGCCAACAGAGTGAAGCTAAAACTGGAGAGATATGATCGCTCCCACTAACTCCAGTTAAGACTCTGGCAGCAACATTTTGGATCAATTGAAGATGTTTTAAAGAAACATTTGGACACCCAGATAATAAACCATTGCAATAGTCCAGTCTAGACGTGACAAATGCACGAACCAGTTTTTCTGCATCATTTTTAGATAAGATGTTTCTAATTTTAGTGATGTTACGCAGGTGGGAAAAGCTTATAAAGTTAAATGTGTTGAAAAGTATATTAGTTACTGTATAAAAACCAAAAAAAAAAAAAAAGTCATAGCAACCATCTCCTGAATGAGCTGAACGTTTTGATATTGGAATGACTAAAAGAGCACAAAGTGTGTAGAAGTGGTTAGACAGAAAATTTTACAGAACAATAAAAACAGGAAAATACAGTGATGCTGAGAGGTTGAGAACATTTACCGGAGTTATTCCAGAGAAATGGCTCTTTTAAACATGAAAGTTGGCATCTTTCTACAAGGTCTAAGGGCCACTGAAGACATACAGGCTGCATAAAGGATCAATACATGGCACTTAGATTTGTTACAGTTTTATAGTGATGCAGCTGCTGCTTACAGGCAGTGCCCTGCTTTAAGGCCCCTTTGGAAGACCTGGGGAAGCCAACACACCTCATGAAATATGCGCTAGTCATAGATTTCTTGTTACAATGTTTAAAACTAACAATACTTCTTTAGATGCTTTAGAAAAATTTCATTACATTCTAAGAACAAATCCATCAAGACGGAAACTCAAAAGCATGTTGAAATGCTCGGGTCAGGCCAGTAGGTGGCGATAGTCTCAGTACTGCAACAAAATACAACAAAAGTACAATCTGATGATGGCAACGGGTCGATTCGTCGCCCTGCAAAATCATAGCCTCCCTTTGTAAAGTACGGCAACAATGATAATTTAGTCAGACAACTTATAACAGATGTTTAAAATTCTTTAATACGAAATGTATAAAATTTAAGTTAGGCATCTAGGCTCCGATTTCATCACCGCTAGCCATGGAGTGATGGGAGTGTCTTAAGTCATCAGTTGGCACTTGGTATATATATTGGGGACGACTATCACACAGAAATAGAGCAGATTATCTGTAAAATTGATTGAATTAGAGCCATTTGTGTGTTGTTTAAAGTTAATTAGCTGTGCCAGCCATCTTGAATTTGTCTAAAAAAGCTAAGTCTGGTCCTCTGGACATTCAAAAAGCAAAACAAAACAAAAAAGTAGAAACGTCTCGTCTTTCATCCAAAAGACTTCTTCAGTCTGAGGTGCTGTATTCAGCTCAGTCTTATAAATAGTACCCTCTGAGAGTTTCTACTTTTTTTGTTTTGTTTTGTTTTTGAATGTCCAGAGGACCAGACTTAGCTTTTTTGCACATGCATCAGGGCATCTTGAATTTGATTGATTCTAAAGGTTATACATTTCCAAAGCTGTATCCAGGTACAGTATTTTTTCCTGTAATTTTAATTTAAATTTGTGCTGGAATTCTTACAATATTTTGTTAACAGACAAACAAATGAGAATGCAGACACAGGAAATGATATATCACTTGCTTTTTCATGGCAAACAGGAACAATAAAGTAACCCAGACACACAGAAAAGCTGAACACCTCAGGGATGCACACACTTGGAGCCAAGCTGCCTGGATTCAGTTTCGCAGGTGAACAGATGTTGTGAAAATCGATGTTGCACAAATTTTTACCATCAGCACGTGGCATAATAAAAAGAAAGTGGATTTCACCCTCTGCCTGAACGCCTCTGTTTGTTACCAGAGGCAGAATAATCCAAGATTCACGTCAGTTACAGCCAACAACTGCTCCTGTGTTTACGATCCTGAAAAATTAGAATTTTTTCTCTCCATATAGTTCATGTCTGCAGCAGGTGTACAGAGAAAAAAAAAAAAACTCCCTGTCCCTAAAAATCTGTTTATCGTCTGTGCGTTCATTAGTTTGTACCATTAGCAGACTGATTTTCTTTTGGAGTGAACACATTTCAAGATGGCTGCCACAGCTAACCAAGCTTGGCCAACAACAAAATGACTAGGACTCAGTCAGTTGTGCAGAAACAGCTAAAATTTGGCATGATAGTCGCTGAGAGTCATCCACAACACACACTCCGTGTACTGACATGAAAGTTAGCACATTATTTTCAAGGTTTGACAAAAATGGCAGCCACGCTGTCATTTCTTCACATAAGATCTCAGTTTAAAACCAAATTGTTCCGATAAAAAGCCTTTGGGTTTGAGTTGAAGATTCTTTAGGGTCATATAAAGACGAGTCAAACCAATACAGACTGGTAAATGAGACTGGGAGCTGAGCTCAGATGTACAGATTGTTGTTCACTGGAATTTCTGACAGCACAAAGATCCTTTTTTGTTTGTTTGCTAAAAACAAGCTCTCGGTGATGGGCGCATTTCTACTAATCCACTAAGAGCTAAAAGAGGAACACATTTTCTGTTTAGCGGATCAACATTTTCACAAACTTTTGTTAGCGGTATTAGCTTCCACTAAATTAGGTTTTGCCAACTTTAAACCCAATAACCAAATTCACAAGCTTGTTCCTATCAGTTGTGGGCGTGTCTTGAAGAGTCCGTTAGGCACGCTATTGGCTTACTATGCGTACACGTGACAACACGTGATTGGTCAACTCAACTTGTGACGCAGGCTGAGTGAAAGTTTTCTGAGCATTAGCGTCTGCAATTTTTAAAAACTTGTTTAGCAGTTAGTGTTAGCAAAGCTAACTTTTTGGTTAGCTGTTCCCACCACTGCAAGCGTTCATCCTTCATTTGGAGCTCGAAGCGATGACTGAGTGAGCGGTCAGTTGTTGACATTTAATATGGCCGCCATCTTTCGTTTCTCTCCGTTGCACGGAGATGAGGGTTTACAGCAGTCACAAGATTTAGGTCAAAAAGATTTCAGGATTATCGATCTTTCATGTCAGAAATACTAGTGTTTTATTTCATGAAAATGTGACAAAATATATTGGCAAAATTTTTGCTATCACCTATGACCTTGTGATACTTGAAGTTTGTAACTACCATTTTGATACCTTCAGCTTTTAGCCAATGTTTTGCTTCTTTAAACTCACCATTTGCTACTTTTGGCTTCTAACGTTTACTACTGTACTTTTGGCTTTTAGCACAAACCATTTAGACCACATGCTGCATGATTCAGTCTTGTAAAGAAACAGGACACAGTTCTGCTCTCCGAATGGAGGCGTGGGTTCGGATCCCACTTCTGACACCATGTTCGTGACATAATGAAGACACTACAAGCGCTTTGAATTTAGTGCAGTTTAGTACTATGTCTTGTAGGTACAGAGTGAGAGAACAACAGTAGCTTAGTGCAGTTAAATACACGACTCATGGACTGTACCAATAGCTGAACCCTATGGGGGAGTCCCATAACAAATTTCTTAGAAAAACAGATTTTACATTTTATATACATCTGCTGGGGAATCAATAAAGAATTATAATGACAAGAATAAAGAGAAAATAAGTTTGACAAAAGTCCAACATTAAAGTCTTATTTTCAAGTGCAAGAACAAGGAATTATAACAACGTTTGTAAAAATCTAATATCATAACAAACCACAAAAGTAAAATAAATAAATAAATATAAGTCTGTTGAACGATTGATGCAGTCAAAAGTTAGCTAAAACCTAAAGGTAGAAAATTAAAAGTTTAAAGGTAAACTTGCGGCGGTCCGTGTGGGGTTGGTTGGACCCAAGAAGCAGGCAGATACAAGTAATAGAAACATATTTATTTTAAATGGACAGAAACAAAAAGCCGATGTGGCGCATTTTTGGTTTTATCGCTGTTTCATTTCATGATAGAAGTATTTTTATTATATTGTTAAGGTTTGCACTTCAGGGGCTCCATGAATGAACATATGATGGTAAATGCTTTGAAGAGAGAGAGGGAAAAAAAAAAACCTGATGCTTTTAATCCAGAGTAAATGAAAGTGTTTACAGAGCTTTGTGGGTTTTAGAAATCATTCTCCACGTTTACTTTGACTCACCTGATAAATTTGTTTGTCTTCAGTTGACTCAAGGGTTAACATCTAACCAAACTGCTCATTTAATTGTGGGATTTATTGGAAGATTGATTATAATTATTCCTGCCTGATGGCAAGTTAATATCCATCAGTTACTCACAAGTAAGAAAGATGAAACCCAGCTTGTCGTTATTCCCTCGCTGCTGATTTGTTTTCCAGCGGAGGATGACACCGACTCCAGACTGGCCTCAATCTGTCTCCAACAAGACACAGATTTGAATATTAAATACTTAAAAAAAAAAAACTGTTCCTCTCCGGAGAGGTTTGCCTTAACAATGTGTACTCTCTTAAAGCATCTGCTTTGTTTATACTCCAGCTAACATTTACATGAAAAGCTGCCAAGAACAGTGAAAACTCATTTTCTGGTCGGGCTTTAATATTCAGCAAACATTTTTTAGCTGCTTTTAGGCACGTTTGTTTTTGAAAACAGAGGCACTCAATGCATTATTTAAGTTAAACAGATGAAAAAGAGCCTTGTTGTAGATCTTGGCATTTCAATATACTGTACCTAAAACCAAATAAAAACTACTTTAATGCCTGTAGAGAAACTATCCATCCATTCATCATTTTCTGCTTGTTAGGAAGCTCTACTTGTTTGATTGTTCTGTGAGGGCAGCAGCTTGAGCAGGGGGAGAGGCTCAGACATTTCTTTCCACAGCCACCTCTTCCAGCTCTTCTTGGAGGATTCCAAGGTGTTCCCAGATTCTGTCCATGAAAGTTATGAACAAAATTGGTGACAACGGGCAACCCTGGATGGGTCCAACTCCACCCCATGAAGGGGTCCGACTTACTGCTGGCAGTGTGAACCAAACTCTCACTCCGCTCGTATACAGACTGAACAGCCTGTAACAACGGCCCCCCAATCCCGTACTTGTGGAGCACCCCCCACAGTTTACCTTGAGACACATGGTTGAACACCTTCTCGAAGTACACAAAACACATGCAAACTGGATGGGCAAACTCCCATGACCCCATGAGAACCCTAGTGAGGGTAAAAAGCTGGTCCAGTGTTGCACGGCCAGGATGGAACCCGCATCGTTCCACTTGGATCTGAGGCTTGATCAAGGGTTAGACTCACTTCTCCAGTACCCCTGAATAGACTTTACCAGGGAGGCTACGGAGAGTGATGCCTCTACAACTGGAGCACACTCTACCGTCCCCCTTTTTGAAATGTGAAACCACCATCCCAGTCTGCCAATCCAGTGGCACTGCCCCTGATGTCCATGCGATGCTGCAAAGGTATGTCAGCTAAGATAGCCCCATAATATCAAGAGCCTTAAGGAAATCAGGGTGGGTCTTGGCCACCACTGGATCCCTGCTGCAGCTGGAGCTTTTTAGCTACCTCCATGACCTCAGTCATGGTTATGGACTGACCAGTCCTGAAGTTACCTTATACAGCTTCCTCCATGGAAATGTGCCGGTGGGATTGAGAAGGTTCGAGAAGTATTCTATCAACCTCCTGTTGACATCACTGGTTGAGGTCAACAGCACACCACCCTTACTAAATACAGTGTTGAAAAAGCACTACTTTCCCCTCCTCAGCCATTTTATGGTTTGCCAGAATTTTCTTGAAGCCTATCGAGAGTCTTTATCCAAGGCCTAAGTGAACTCCTCCCATGTCTGAACGTTTGCGTCAGCAACAGCTAAAGCTGAGGTCAGCTTGGCTCTTTGGTACTCCTCAGCTGTCTCCAGAGTCCTACCAACCAACAAGAACTGACTGGACTCCTTCTTCAGTTTGACAGCCTCACTAACCACCAGGTAGTTTGAAGATGGTCACCATGAGAAACACCAACAATCTTGTGGCCACTTCAACAATTGAGGTGTGGAACATGGCCCACTCAGACTCTGTGCCCCCTGCACTTGCGTGGACAAAGAAAAACAAGGAGTTCAATGTCCCTTGTCTGGATGTGGGTTACTGGGGCCCCACCTTGAAGCCAGACGTGAGGGAGCAGCTCATCGGCAAGCACCTGATGACCTGGTCTCTACCCGTTGGGTCTGGTCGGGCTCAGCCTGAATGAACAACATGGGTGGCTGAAGGCAGTGGCTGAATGCGGGCCATTGGCGCTCTCACCCTGGCATACCAAAGTTAGAAAAAAAAATCTTAAAGATCTTATATTGCAACCTGACACTACAGTAATTTAAATATGTTTTTCATAATTCTACTACACTCTGTAACACGTAATGACAAAGTAAAACCAAAAGTTTGTAAATTTTTCAAAAATGAACTCCAACTTCTATTACTTATCCATAGCCATGTTGTGAAGGCAACAGGTTCAGGAAAGAAACGCCTATATCCTTCTCCACAGCAACAATATACAGTATTTATAAATTTTTAACCCCACAGATTACTGATTTTGTTTGCAAGTGAAACCTGAAGGCGGCCTTAACATGCATGTTTTTGAACTGCGGAAGGAAACCAGAGTACATGGAGAAAACTCATGCAAGTTCAAAGAGAACATACAAACTTTATACACAACAACCCCAGGTACAAAACGGGACCAAGGACCTTCTTGCTGTGAGGAAACAGTCCTAACCACTTAGTCATTGCGCTCCTCAATGCTGAGCCCGGCCACCCCACAAATGAAGTTCATTTTGGCCACTTGTATCCAGGAGCTTGGTTTTTCAGTCATGATCCATACCTCATGAACATTACACTCTTGTCCCCATCACTTCACAGTTGAACAGAAACTACCCCAGTACTTATTGAAAATCATGGCCTGAAGACACCATTAGAACTCTGTCATCTGCATAAAGCAGAGATGACCCTGAGGTTCCCAAACCAGACACCCTGCTCTCAGACTGCACCTGGAGATCCTGTCTCTGAATACCACAATCAGGATTGGGGCCGTGGTGGAGTCCAGCTTGTATTGAGAATGAGCTTGACTTTGTGCCAAGAACGTGGAAACGGTTCATGCTTTGGTTGTACACAGTGGCGTAGATATGCGGACATACAGAGTATACCAACTAGAAAAGCTTAAAAATTTCAGTATACCCACTTAAAAGTGCACAATGATATATGACATCAAATCAGTGGTGGACCGTAATGAAGTACATTTACTTGAGTATTGTACTTAAGTACATTTTCTGAGTATCTTTACTTTACTTGAGTATTTGTCTTTTTGGGAACTTTCACTCCACTACATTTCAAAGACAAATATTGTACTTTCGACTACACTACATTTCTAGGAAGCTTCTTATTACCGGTACTTGTTCCTTTTGGCTCAGCTTTGTAATCCTCTGTTGCCGTTTTTCTTTCCTTAAATGCAGTTGGCCAGTTGTTGATTCAGGTATTATGCTAGATTCATCTATGCAGAACATTCATTGTTTTGTACGCTACAATGTTAAATATGGCTGAACTTTCAATTAACAGTGTTACTGTTTCCTCTCCTGTGTTAAGTTGTTGCTGGCAATATATGCACATTTAGAGACAAATCATGTGATGTATGAATACTGAAGCTGAGGAAAAAACCAAATGTGCATCATCTGTTTGGATTTCCATGACTTTCCACAGATGTATATAATGCAGGAAGATATTATTTGTAGATTACAGGTTTTATTAAGGCATGTGGTGTTAGAGTGGTTCTACATGTCATTACATAGTCAGGTGGTTTACAAGTTCTGTAAAATCACTCAGAACAATACAGCAATGTACTGGTATTACAAATATAACTTGTACTTTTAAATACTTGCATATTTTTTTAAAATGCATGTACTTTTGAATACTTAAGTATTTTCTAAAGGACTTCAGTACTTTAACTTGAGTAAACTTTTGACTGAGCAACTTTTACTTGTAATTGAGTAAGATTTGACCACGAATATCAATACATTTACCTAAGTACTAGAATTGAGTACTTTGTCCACTACTGCATATTATTAGGCACGTGTCAATGAAACGTTAAACAGCACTTAAATGCTTCTGTAACAATCTATCTGAATGCAGTGTTTGCCTATTACATTCACTTATCCAGTGAATTATTGTATAACTAATACTTCTGTACTTACTACCGGTATAATACTTGAACATGTTTTGCTTTGATATGGTTTTATAAATTCTATAACATGTGTTTAATACAAAGCCAACTGTTGTACAAAGTTTGTTGTTCGTTTATGGTAAATGGACTGTACTGTACTTATAGAGCACCTTTCTGTCTTATCGAGATACTCAAAGCACTTTACACTATAATCTGTGCCCTCATTTACTCATTCATACAGCACTCTACTAGATCTATACAAAGCTAATTGAACAAATAATTCTAAAGAGATTAATCAGTGCTTTAGATCACATTCATACACCGATGGGACACACATCAGAGGCAATGAGGGGTTCAGTGTCTTGCCCAGGGACATTTCAGCATGTGACTGCTGGTGGATTCTAACCCCCAACTCTTGCATTGGAGGACGACTGTTCTAACCACTCAGCCACAGCCGCCCTATAGATTTATGTATGCACAAAACTGCTGAATCAAAGTCATAATGGTTTCTTATCATTGTGGCACCATGTTGTAATTATGGGTGGAGTGTGGTGGCAGCAGTGGCAGCCTATTAAATGAGGCCAATGTACACCAGTGGGAAGATTGTTGAGAAGCAGGACTGGCCACACTGGGCTCACATCTAGGTTTTGACTATCATACTGACAAGGTCATTGAAACAACTTACAGCAGCCCTGTAGCTGCTTTCTGGTACGATTTATGAGGGTCATGCCAGGGTGAACCTATAACGTGTGGTAATGTAGCAGGAGAGTGTTTAGGGGACATGGAAAATAGCAAGGAAAACCTATTTGAAAAATACTAAGTGCATAGCAGCATCATGAATGCCTTCACAGTGAAGAAGCTTCTCTAATTTTGTCATGATGCAGCCAGATTTAAAAGGGATTTAAAAGGTCATGTATGTCATGGGTGTATACCAGGTTTGCCATCAAGTGTGAAGAAGGAAAAGTTGGACGTGTCTCATGAAAATAACAAATATGGCATTTCACGTGTCTTTTTTCATGTAAAATATGTTTCTTTTTTCATATCAACTACATTAGCTCATCTTTTTCATGTTAACATATCAACATAATAGAAAGGGTTGGCATTTTACCTTTTTTCCGAACAACTTCTTCAGACTCAGGTTTGCGCGTGACAGAAACAACTTTCATCAGGAGCCTGCTGCCCCCCTGCCGTATTAACGACACCACCTGTTTATGGCCCACTTTCACTACATTCACCCCGTTTACCTGAATATAACACAAAAAGACAAGAGAAGCAAGACATTTTTTTATTGTACTGATCTTTAAAAGCCTACTTACCAAGTTCTGATAAGCACATCAAATTTCACAGTCTCACAAATTACTGTAGCACTTTTTGCTTGAATAAATATTAAATCTGTCATTCAAAAGTTAAACATCAAATTGTTAACTGGGTGTTAGCACTAACCATGATTTTTTTCAAAACCTTTCAGATAGAGTACTTTACAAATGCAGAGTGGCTCTTGAGTTGTTTTATCTCTGCTTCTAAGGCCACCACATCTTGTTGAACAGTCAGAACCATACAGCTGAAGAAGTAAGTGATGGGCTGTTCCTAAATACCTCAATGAGGAAGTCCCCTGTCCTGAGACCAGCCCTCCAGGCCACTCCCTCTACATCCACAGACTCCAAATACTGCAGGGCAGGGAACGCTGGGGTGGGGGTGAACTCTTCAATGGGGGTCTCAGCTGTGAAAATAACCCACACAAAATAAATGAATGAGGTTTATACACGCAGAAAAACCCCAATAAAGTAAGTTCCAGCTCTTCCTTTTGTTAGCTTTATTCTATAATAAGTAAGATGACCAGTGGCAACACAGATACACAAAATGATGCAAATAACATTTGAAAATTCCAAATAAATATGTCCAAACTCCCTTTTAATTTTTAATATAATCGTCTGATAAATATATTTACATTGCTTCTGTACAGTATTTTGACCAGGATTGTAACAGACAAGAATATTAGTAGCTTTCAACTATTTTAAGTATGTCACATATAAAAACATCTAAACATCACCTCAACTTTTATAAAAATATTTAAGTCACTCCTACAAAAAAAAAACACACACACACACAAAAAAAAAAAAAATTTGAGAATGTTTAAAGTATGAGAAACTGCAAACACCACTTCCTACTTTCTCAATATTTTTTAAATTCTCATACAGATTTTAACTGGAAACTGTTCTGCAAAAGACTAATTTCTACTTAAAGTTTAAAATTATCACTACAAGCTGTTATTTTAATAATATATGGATTTTTCTCAGCAATTTAAGTTTTTGTTTACATTTAATGTTCACCAAGAATGAGACTATTTGAACCACTGCAGCCTCTTGTTGCCGTCTGTGTGATGTGACCAGTACTTTCACGGCAATAATTGAGACTGAGCTGAAAGCTAAGGCAAATAAGTCTGCTTCAGCCTGCAGGCATTCAGAAATTACAATTAACAATAAACACTAAGTTGGAATAATGTCTAAACCAGGGGTCTGCAACCTGCGGCTCTGGAGCCACATGCAACTCTTTGGTCCCTCTGCAGCGGCTCTTTCAAGCTTTGACCAAAACTGACATAAAACTGAATTTTATTGGTTGTTATA
>JARVGS010000835.1:15956471-15979858 GCA_031762315.1 Hypsolebias antenori | reverse complement strand
ATGAAGGTAGTTGGAGTGAGGACAGAGGATGCAGAGGACAGAGTGAGGTGGAGGAGGATGACTCGCTGTGGCGACCCTTGAAAAGGGAAAAGCCGAAAGAAGAAGAAGAAGAAGAAGCTGAAAGAAGCTGAAGCAGAACAAAATCTGAAAGGAGCTGTAAATGTTGCAACAGATCTAAAGATTTGAAGGATGTAAAATGAACTAAATTCATTTTTATGAGGGAAAAAGCTGGCAGAAAAGGCTAAATATTTTCAAAAAGCTAAAGTTGCACCAATACCAAACGTCATAGCAGGATAGTCCTGAAAGAGCTGAACCTTTTGATTTATGATGATTTGATGAAATAGCTTAAAAATGGCCATATGAGAATTGAGCTGAAAAACGTACAGAAGTTTGTTGTAGATGTACATTCAGTGATTACTTTGAGAACCTCATTAGAATTTTTTTTTTTTTTTTTTGGTTCATGAGATATTTTGGTAACAAACACTTGTCGTTCCCTGCCATGATAAATTTGACTAAATCTAGAAATAGGTGAAATAAATTTTGAAACGACAGATGCTTGAGAGATGCCAAGTCCAACTGTTATCTTTGTTTTTAAGTAAAATGTTCTCCCTTTATTTTTCCTGCAGCTGTGCAGATTCTGCGCTGCCCTCTCATTTGCTCTGTGTGTATGATGTTGTGGAGGAGCAGCGGTGGAAGCTCATTAACAGAGCACCAGGGGAGCGCGGTCGCTGCAGAACCCCCAGCTCCCAGAGCTTCTCTTCAGGCCACCGAACCGCCTGTCCGGCCTCTCAGCCTCAGCCCTTCAGCTGCAGGCGTCAGGCTGCTGCACCGCCGAGAGACGCTGCTGTCACGTGCTGCTCACAGCAGCACCAGACCTGCTTGATGGCCTTATTCTGGCAGTTCTTTGCAGCACTTTTGAAGATGTCTATTTTATTTACACTTCATCTAGATGTGGTTTACTTCAGAGTCTAGACCTTTGTTTGGATTCAGATTCCTTGGAAATTGACTAATTGTGTGCATGTTTATGTTTTTCAGCATCTTTCTTGTTCCACAATTTTTATGCTATTTCAACAAATCATACATCAAAACGTTCAGCTCGTTCAGGAGAAGGGTGCTACGATTTTTGGTATTGGTGCAACTTTAGCTTTTTAAAATATTTAGCCTTTTCTGCCATGTTTTTTTTTTTTTTTCATAGAAAATGAACTGATCTCATTTTACATCCTTCACATGTTTTACAACCTTTTACTGCTCCTTTCACATTTTTTTCTGCTTCAGCTTCTTTCAGCTTCATTGTGAAAAAAAAAAACAGCTAATTTCAGCGTGTTATGCTTCTTTCAGCTTGTTTCTTCAATTTTCTGCAGTTTCACCTATTTCAGCTAGTTGTTCTTTTTTAATTTCAGCTGTTTTTCAGCTGTTTTGTGCTCCTTTCAGAGTTTTTCTGCTAACTACAACATTTTTGTGCTTCTTCTATTTTCTTGCTGCTAATTTTAGCCTGTTATGCTCCTTTCTGCAAGTTTTAATTATTTCTGCTATTTCAGCTGCTAGTCAGCTCTTTTATGCTAATTTTAGCTTTTTCAGCTAATTCCAAATTTTCTGCATTCAATTAAACTTTTTTCAGCCTAATTCAACAAAATCCTGGTCTCTCCACTTGCTTCTGGTAATTTTAGCTTCCTTCTGCCTTTTTTTTTAAATTTTTTTAGCTAATATTCAGTCATATTTTTCCTAATGTCTGCTTTGTTTCAGTTAATTTCCACTTTTTTGTGCTCATTTTAGCTTTTTTCAGCCTAATTGGGCACAATTGTTCTCTCTCCACTTCTTTTTGGTAATTTAAGCTTTTTTCTTCTTTTTAGCTACTATTCAGCTGTTTTTCTTTTTTTTGTGGCTTATTTTAGCTTTTAACAGATAATTTCCACTTTTTTGTACTCTTTTTGGCTTCAGTCTACTTAAGCACAATCATGCTCCATGCACTTTCTTATTGTAATTTAAGCTTCTATCTGCTGTTTCAGCTACTTTTCAGCTATTTCATGCTAATTTCAGACTTTTTTAAAGCTAATTTACAATTTTTGTGCTCATTTTTGCTTATTTTAACAAAATTCAGCTAATACAGTATGCGTTCTTTCTGCTTTCTTCTGCTAACTTAGGGTTGTTTTTCCATTTCAGCTATATTGCAGCATGTTTTTAGCTAATTTCAGCAGTTTTTCAGCAAGGTCTTCTGCAATAAGCACTCACACTGCATTTTTGCAGGAAATGCAATTTATCAAGTTTGTTAAGTGATCTAAAGTAACCCCACATAAGAAAGGAAAGTGTAACAGCTTACAATTAAAAGAAGAAGCAAGTGGTTTCACTGTCTGGAAAGTTTTTATTTTTGTAGAACTGCTGCCTTGGCTTAAATCAAAAGTTGTCTTCATCACTTAACAATCATTAATCAATTGATTCTGACTTCAGCTTTTATCAGCGTCAGTGTCGCTCGCTTCAAAATGAAGTGTCCATTTTCCAGCGCAGCAACATAAATTCTTCATTATGGATTTGTTTTTGAATTATTGATACTCACGTCACATGGTTTCTTAAAGAGATCCTCTGATTTAGGATCCAGCTAATAATTCTTGACGGACAAGTTGCTCGTTTTCATCAATATTTTCAACTTTGTGCTCAGATTAATTTAATTATTTTGGAAAATGTGAGTGAGGGAGGGCGGGAGGGAGTAAGTAAATTAGGTCATCATGGCGGAGAAACAACACAGAATGTTGCATCCCTGCTCTGATGTCAAAAGTAAATCTTTATTTTATGAGCCAGAACCTGATCTGGATTGTTCTTTTAGGATGTCATGGAGCACCGTCGGCTGCAGCAGGCGCAATAAAAATTTAACAAGGTTTGTTTTCATTTTGCATTCGAGTCGCTTCAGTTTTGATGGACATTTTTGGACTTTAGGCAACAATTTGCAAAAAAACAGTTTTTTTAATTTTTATTTTAGCCATTTTAATTATTCATCATCAAAAATGTTGAAAAGGGAAACCAGAAAACAACAAAAACCCCACTCCAGAGCCAATTTTCTCCTCATCTTTGCAACGTCTGATGCAACGTTTGCAGCTCAGGATCGGCTCGCTTTAATGACTGTTTGTCTGGTCTGTGCCACGGTAAAGACACTGGTCTCCTTGATCTAAGACAGGAAAACATAAATCCTAATTTAACTAGAGGAACTGACTTTCCTGCAAAAATGCAGTGTGAATGTTTATTGTTGAAGAACTTGCTAAAAACAGCTGAAATTAGCTAAAAACATGCTGAAATTAAGCTGAAATGGAAGAACAAGCCTAAGTTTGCAGAAGAAATCAGAAAGAACACATCTTTGATGAATTTGGTTTAAACAAGCAGGAATGAGAACATAAATTAGGAAATTAGTTAAAAAAAGAGAAATTAGCAACAACAACAAAAATTTAGCTGAGCAGTAGAGCTGCCATTTCTAACCCAGGCTTGAAGGCCGGCTTGGCTCTACCTGAATTTGGGCTGGGCCATAATACTGTAATGTGCTGGATGGGCGGGCCGGATGGATGTCAGGCTTTTAATTATGTCAGCACATGCACGCGACTGACGATCCAATTATATGGCAAACCTGGCTTGCCTTACATTCACCAGCCGCACGCGACCATTCGACCGCGAGCTGACCGGCCTTGAAAGAGGTAAAATAAAGTTCAGTTAAGCTTCAGATGGGACTGCAGGTACTGCCAGGAAGTGACCCATCGCCCAAATGGACGTTCATCCGCTGCATTCAGCGGACGCGTGTGGCCGATGACCCAAACGGGTGAGATCCCAAAGCAGACATGTCAAAGCAGGGTCCGTGTCTGAATAATGCAGAATGCAGGGATTTAATGCACTTTGACGACCATGAAAAGACAAACAAACATCCCCGTAGCTCCGAACTTCTGCTGCTTTTACTCAGCCGCATGCGTCCGCCAACTGTTAACTATATAAGCAGTCAAAGTTTAATTAAAAATGTTTTTATTTTATTTATATATTTTTTTTGTTGGTTTCAAACCTGTAATTATTGTTAATTCGACTGTTCAGGTCAGGTTCAGACATGATAGCTATAGGCTGGGTCGGATTTTTGGGGCCCGAATGTATCTCTCCTGAGTAGTAGCTGAAAAGGTAGAAAGAAGCTTAAACAACCAGAAGAAAGTGGAAGGAGCTGAAATGAGCTAAAAAAATGTGGGATTTGCTGAAAAAGCTAAATTTAGCACAAAAATAGCTAAAAAGCAGCTGAAATAGCAGAAAAAGCTTAAACTGGCAGAAAAAAGTGTAAAGGAGCATAACAAGGCTGAAATTATCATAAAGAAATTAAACTAAAAGTCGCAGAAATTACTATGAAAAACTTGAATGTATCTGAAAACAGCTTAAATGAGCTAAAAATGCTAAAAAGAGATGTGAAATGGAAGAACAAGCTTAAATTAGCAGAATAAATGAGAAAGAACAAATGTTTGCCCAATTAGGCGGAAAGAGGCAAAAATGAACACATATAAGTGGAAATTATCTGGAAAAGCTGAAATTAAATAAATAAACAGCTCAAAGTAGCTAAAATGGCAGAAAGAAGTTGAAATTACCAGAAGTCGAGAGAATGTTTTTTTCCCCTGACTTAGTTAGAAAAAAGTTGATATGAGTGCAAAAAATGTGGAATTAACCAAAAAAAAGATTAGATTAGCATAAAAACAGCTAAATAGTAGCTGAATTTCTAGAAAAACTGAAACTTGCATAAATAATCTGAAAGTAGCACAATAAGCTTAAGTTAGAAGAAAGAAGTTATAGAAGAAGCACGATAATCTTCTAGTTGGCAGAAATAATCTGAAAGGAGCACACAACAGCAGGAAAAAAACAGCTGAAAGTAGCTGAAAATGTTTTTAAATTTGCAGAAGGAAGCTGAAAGAAGCTTGAACTAGAATAAAATGTGAACGGAGCAGTAGAAGGATGTAAAATGAGCTAAATTCATTTTCTATGAGAAAAAAAAATGCCAGAAAAGGCTAAATATTTCAAAAAGCTAAAGTTACATCAACACCAAAAGTCCTATAGCAGGATTGTCCTGAAAGAGCTGAACGTTTCGATTTATGATTTGTTGAAATAGCTTGAAACTACGGAACGAGAATCATGCTGAAAAACCTACGGAAGGAAAATGGATCACGACAGAGTGAATGCTTGATGAACGTTCACAAAATCAAACGTAACTGTCCAGCATGTTGTAGGTGCTACTTTCAAAACCCAAACTAGCTGCAACGTGAACTGAACTGGAAGCGCTGCTCCTCTCTCCTTGATAAATGAGACTTTCATTGGACAATTATCGTTTTCGGCATCGCAAACGTGCGAGCAGAATTTGTCACTGTCACTTTGTGTGTTTAAGGCCATATTAATCAAGTGATTAATTGCCAGATATTACTCACTGAGCACAGCTCTGCGTTTCCGTTCAAGTGCTACTTCGCCTCGGAGTGTGATTGGTTAATCGTTACCTTTTTTGTTTGGGCTTTTGTTGATGTTTATGCAGTCTTTGTGTGATGTTTACTGGCATTTAAAAAAAATCTTTTAGTATACTTTTTTTATTTTTTTTTTATTTTTACAATTTCTTAAAAATTTTGGAAAAGGGAAGTAATTTTTTTCAAACGATTGAAACGATTGATTGGTGCCCAAACACCCCCCCCCCCCCCCCACACACACACACTAATATACAAATATGCTAATTTATAAAAACAATTTGGTTGTGGTATCAAACTCATTTTGATCAAATAATCAGATAAAAAAATTAAAATCCAAACACTGACAACAATTTACACACTGTGTTAAACCAGGAGTTTACAACTTCTTGTCAAAAATGCCATTCACTGTCTCCGCTCCCCCCCACCCCACCACAAAGTTATAATAATAATACAGACCCACTGGGTTTGCGCTAATACATTCATTTACTTAAATGTTTAAGATTTTGTAAAAGACCACCCTTTATAGTTCTCGCTGTTCACAAAATAACGCAGTATTTTAAATTTCATTAACACAAAACGGTAGTGAGTTGGATCAAATGGCGGGGGAAGATGCCGCACAGACCCAGTAGACCCAAACAAGTAATGAGGGTTTGCTGGGAACGCCTGGTAGAAGAACCCATTAAAAAGACCTTCAACTCACTCTCCGGGAGAGCTTTAAACCACATCCCGTCTGACGTGGGGGACGTTGAGTTCAAATAGACCATGTTTCGTGCCTCAGTTGTTTAGGCGGCGGCCTCGAGCTGTGGTCGCAAGGTTGTTGGCGCTTCTCGCGGTGGCCATCCTCGAACTTGGTGGTGGACACCATAGGTTAGGGAGGCTGTCGAGCTGAAGGAGTTTTATCGAGCCTTGGCTGGTGGCACTCTGAAGGCAGCTGAGGAGACTGTGGTGACCATTCAGGCAGCTGAGGAGGGGGAAGCAGTGCTTTATTAACACTGTGTTCAGTGAAGGTGGGTTGCTGTTGACCTCGACCAGTGATGTCGTCGGGAGGTGGAAGGAATACTTTACAATTCTATACTTACTGATTGGCAGACTGGTGTGGTGGTTGTCCTCTTCAAAAAGAGGGACCAGTGGGTGCGATCCAATTATAGGGGCATCACTCTTCTTAGCCTCCCTGGTAAGATCTATTCAGGGGTACTGGAAAAGCAAGTCTAATTGTTGGCTGAACCTCAGATCCAGGAGGAACAATGTGGGTTCCGTCCTGGCACTGGACCAGCTCTTTACCCTCACTAGGGTCCTTGTGGGGTCAGTGGAGTTTGCCCATCCTGTTTTCATGTTTAGAAGGCATTTGACTGTGTTCCTTGGGGTACACTGTGGGGTGGGTGCACCGCGAATATGGGATCGGGGGCCCATTGCTATGGGCTGTTCGGTCTCTGTACAAGCGGTGTGAGCATTTGGTTTGCATTGCTGCAGGAAGATAGAATCCTTCAGGGTGGGAGTTGGATTCTGCCAGGGCTGCCTGTTGTCACCGATTCTGTTCATAACTTGTATGGACAAAGTTTCTCAATGGTATCCATGGGGCAGAGGGAGTCCGGTTTGGTGTTCTCAGGATTCCATCTCTGCTCTCTGGTCCTGTTGGTGTCATTGTGTCGTGATCTCCCGCTCTCACTGGAGCGGTTCACAGCCGAGTGAGATGTAGCTGGGATGAGAATCGGCACCTCCAAATGTGAGGCCATGGTCCTCAGTTGAAAAAGGGTGGATTGCTGTCTTTGGGTTGAGGGTGAGGTTCTGCCTCAAGTGGAGGAGTTCAAGTATCTCTGGGTCTTGTTCACAAGTGAGGGAGGAATGGAGTGTGAGATTGACAGACAGATTGATGCAGCATCTGCAGTATTACAGAGCCTGTGTCCATTTTTTTCTGGTGAAGAGGGAACTGAGCTGTAAGGCAAAGCTTTCAATGTTTACTGGTCAGTCTGCGTTCCTCCCCTCACTTATGGTCACAAGCTCTGGGTAGTGACCGAAAGAACGAGACTGCAGATACAGGAAGTTGAAATGAGTTTCCTCCACAGGGGAGCTGAACTCTTCCTGAAAGACAGGGTGCCAAGTTTAGTGTCCTTGGAGATACTCAGTAGAACAGCTGCTCCGAGAGGACCAGTGGAGGTAGTGTGGGCATCCAATAAGGATGTTTCCTGGGCACCTCTCTAGGGAGATACTACAGGCCTGTCTGACAGGGAGGAGACCTTGAGGAAGACCCAGGACATAAGCATTGTCTCTCGGTTAGTCTGGGAACACCTTGGAATCCTTCCAGAAGAGCTGGAAGAGGTGGCTGTGGAAAGAGATGTCTGGGCCTCCCTGCCCAAGCTGCTGCCCTCACGACCCAACTTTGGAACAAGAGGAAGATGATGAATAGATGGATGGATAACACAAAACACAAAAAATGTGTTTGTAAAACTGCAATTTTATCTAAGTGGCAGCAAATGTGTAACGTTTATTTTTCTGGTAGATTTCAGAAAAAACCCACTATGGCTGAAAGTCCATTTAATGAAGTGATCTAACAGCCTATGTAAGGCTGGGAAAGAGCTGCTCCAATTAGTTCTTCTTGTTGTGGTTTTGAAGATGCTCATTTTCATGGTATTTTTGGTCAACGCTACAAATGAGGAACCAAAGAACCGCAGCCTTGTTGTAAACGTAAAACACATTTATCATTTTACCTTTCCTCATTTTTCTTTTGTAATCATCAGCCAGCTGTTTTGGTCTGCTTGGGTCAGTTAGTATGTTTAATATATAGGCTAAATCTAAATCTCTCTCTCTATATAAATACGTATATAAGTTCACATATTGTATTTCCTTATACACTGTCATGTGCCAGCAAGGTCCTCTGCTGTTATAACTACAGGTCACAGATCAGGAATTGATTTAATTTCATGAAAACTTAATGCCTGTATCATTTAAAACCTTACTTTTGGTTTACAGAGGAAGTATAAAAATAAATTCACCAAGTACTACAGTGGTCAGTGCCGTGGTCTCGTGGTTGAAGCCACAAGTTTGAGCCCAGGCTGCTCCAGGATAGAGATCAGGTTTAAAACAACACGGAAGTCTTTTGTGCAAGTTTGCTCACTGTGGCGATCCTGCAGAAGGAAAGTGCTAAAACAATAAGAGCTACATAAAAGTACCGCTGCAGACTGTGAAAAAGTATTTCTCACCATAAAATCACGTCAGCCATGATGAAACACAGAATAAAATACATTCAAGGATTCAAGGTCAATCACATCACATGTGGTACATGTGGTGGAATGAATCTATGCACACAGGGTCCCAGTTACATCCAACATAAGTACAAATTGTAAAGAAAAACAGTAATAAGATCTAAAATACGAACTAAGAAATACACTAAACTAAGAATACACTAAGCACTAAAAGTTCAAAACAGTGTGTCAAACAACAGCAGCACGAACATGAGTCTGTGTGAGCGCCTGCACCAGCTCTCCAGGTGTTCCACCTCCTGCCTGTAGCTGGACTCATTGTTGTTTTTGATGCATCCCACCACCACTGTATCATCTGCAAACTTTATGATATGACAGCCTGGACGGATAGGTGTGCAGTCATACATTAGTAGAGTGAACAGGAGGGGGCTCAACACACAGCCCTGTGGGGAGCCAGTGCTGAGGGTTTTGGTGGTGGAGGAGAAGGTGTGGATCCTCACTGTGGTCTGTTTAAGAAGTCTAGTACCCAGTTGCATAAAGAGGGACTTAGTCCTAGTGTGAGTAGTTTGTCCATCAGGGTCTGTGGGATCATGGTGTTGAAGTCAGACTTGAAGTCTACAAAGAGCATACAGATGTAGGAGTGCTTTTGTTCCAAGTGGGTGAGAGCAGTGTGGACCACAGAGGAGATGGCATCTTCTGTTGATCGGATCTCACGGTATGCGTACTGGTGAGGGTCCTTGTTGATGTTGATTGTGTTTCTGATGTGGGTCATGACCAGTTTTTCAAAGCATTTAGTGACTATCAGGGATACTATCGGCCACTGGCTGATCGTCCTTCAGACCAGTCACTGTAGAGCTCTTTGAAACTGGGATAATGGTGGCAGTCCTGAGAGAGGTGGGGAACTATTGCCAGGGTGAGGGAGGAGTTAGATGTCGGCCAGCACTTCTATATTCCAGTTTTCTTACCGTTAGCTCAGCCAACATTTATAAACAGAAACTGTAAGTTGACATCTCAACAAAATTGGCCATACGATTTCATAGCTATTACAGGCTAAAGCTTCATTTGCAAAGCATTGTGGGAACAGTCTTGTGTGCATCCATTCCTGCACAGCTGCTGCACTAGCCTATTAATTTTTTATTTTTTTTTAAACTTTGTAGATATGCAAAACTTTTAATTTGTCTGTTTTCATTTCAAATGTTTGTGCTTTTAAATGAAGAGACAAAGTTGTGATTCTACTGATGCACCTGTGGAATCTATTTTATTTTGAATTTATTTTGTATTGGCAATGATAATCTGAATATGTCACCACATAATTTCTTGACAGTTTATTTTAATTTTTGAAATATTCAGCATTTTCTGCCATTTTTTTCCTCATAGAAAATGAATTGAGCTCATTTTCCATCCTTCACATCTTTAGATGTGTTTCAGCTTCTTTCAACTTCCTTGTGCGAGTTTTAACCATTATTCAGCTACTTTTAGTTGCTTTCAGCTGTTTTTTCCAGCTGTTTTGTGCTCCTTTCAGATTATTTCTACTAACTTCTTCTGCTAATTTCAGCTTGTTATGCTCCTTTCAGCTCATTTATGCAAGTTTCAGCTTTTTCTGCTATTTCAGCTACTAGATGTTTTATGCTAATTTTAACTTTTTCAGCTAATGCCACTTTTGTTGCATTGATTTTAATCTTTTATCAGCCTATTTGAGCTAAAATGTGCTCTCTACTTTCTTGTGGTAATTTAAGCTTTTTTCTGCCTTTTTAGCTACTTTTCAGCTGTTTTTGTGCTAATTTCAGCTTTTTTCCCCCCAGATAATTGTCACATTTTTGAGCTGATTTTTGCTTCTTTCAGCAAACATGTTTTTTCTGATTTCTTCTGCTAATTTAAGCTTCTTCTGCCTTTTCAAATGATTTTAGCACATTTTAGCTAATTTAAGTTGTTTTCAGATACCGGTAAATTCAAATCGTTCTTGGTCATTTCTGCTACTTACAGCCTAATTAACTTATTTCTGCTAATTTCAACTTGTTATGCTCCTGTCATCCTATCTATGCTCTTTTAAATTATTTCAGCAACTATTTAGCTGTTTTATGCAAATATTAGCTTTTTCAGCTAATATTTCACTTTTTCCCCCACTCATTTCAACTTTTGTGTTCTGTCTGCTTTTTCCTGCTTATTTACGCTTGTTTTACATTTTCAGCTATTTGTCAGCATGGTTTTTAAGCTAATTTTAGCTGTTCTTCACCAACTTTTGCAATGAACATTCACACTGTATTTTCGCAGGAAATGCAATTTCTCTAGTTTATTATGTAACTTGTTTTTTAATCCTTTTTTTTTTTTTTTTTACAAGTAATGATGTAATCCAGTATTTATTGGGCAAACTATAAATTAAAAGAAAACAAGTCTTCTATGAAAAAAAACATTCATGAACACAATAAAACATGAACTATAGAGGACCTTTACATTAAAATGCACATTTTTGTGTATTTTCTGCACAGTGCATCAGTGCCTCCTTTGTACAGTAGAGGGCGCTAAGTCTCTGTAAGATGTGAGATTTTGCAGCCTGAACACACACTTTCCTGTTCTGGTTCAGATACATTTCTAATTGGGCCTTTTCTACTTCCCATCTCCCCAAAAAGAAATGTACACCTTCTCTCAAAACCTTAATTCTAAGGTTTAATTTGTCCAAATGCGACGTTGCAATTGAATTGTTACTACAGGGCCCTGTGAACCAGACATCAATGGGAATGCATCATAACATACTGCTCTTTTTCTTTTTCTTTCCTTCACTCTGTGTCAAAGTGATCCTTCTGTTTTTATTATTTATGTTTATTTAACAAAAAAAAATCCTGATGTTTCTTTTTCTAAAGGTGACGCACCTTAGATGAAGAGCCGCAATAAAATAAAAGCATAAATTAGGGATGTGAGAATGAGGGGGCCGAGCCGGATGATCTGCTCACGTTAAGAGGCGCGCTTTGAAGAGAATTCCATCAAAGGAGGAAAAACAATAAGAGAAGCGGTGTGTGTCTCTGCATGTGCGTGGAAAGCTGGTGTTAAATACCTCTTGTTGTTCGGAAACGCTTAAAATCTCAATTGGCTGCGTTAACTGGCATCTGGAGAACAATGAGTTGAATCTGTTAGGGCTTTATGAAAGGCTTTTAGTTTTTACGTCTCCTTCCATATGCTGCTCCATGATTGCTTTGCATCTTCATATTAGCCCGCGCACCTTGCTTCCTTCTGCTGCGGCTGGAAAACGAGTGGGGGGGTATGTAGCGTTTGAGTGCACTTTGAGTTGTTCGAACATGCATACTTCCAGAGCAGACACAGAAGTAAGCGCGTCTATTATCTTGATGTAGTTCCTCATATTTCTCATAGTTAGCTGATACAGAGACACATAATGTTGCTCAGGATGATATACCCTCTGGGATGCACGTATGTTTCGTGGAATCTTTTCCACCGATGGACAGATTTGACGCGACATAGTGTCAAGTACAGAAAATGCAACTTCTTTGGTCTGACCTTTTTTGCGCGAAGCTCCTCAACAGCGGCCGTGGAGAGGAGAGCTTCCTGCCTTTTGTTCGGCAGATGCGAGGGGAAGCTGCTCGTTTCTGACATGTTCCCCAACCTGCTGTGACACAAATAGACTCGCTGTCACATGATGTATACTCAACTGGAAAAATGCTCGTCAACGCACAGGAGCTTTTGTAAACTGCAGCCATTTATCTTTATTTTTACTTTTAAATGCATACCAACCGAACTATTCTCATGATCTCTTGGGGAGAAAATTAAGGGTATCAATGCATAAGAATCAAAGTACCTATTACGTTCGTCCTGTATCTCTACTTTGACATAAAGCAAGCAAATTATATACCAAGTTGTGCATGTTGATCTGGAAAAGCATCCTGTGACTTTTGGTAGTGGGGTGTCATACAATGTAGATAAAAATGAAATAGGTGCCAGCAGTCCTTCCTCCTATCTTATCCACATATCATGTTCCCATTGAGTTTGTGGACTGTTACAAATACTGGAGAATCTTGGTCGATGCGCGTCTCTCTTTTAAGCCGCATGTCAAAAAATTTGATAAACTGAAAATAAAACTGGGTTTCTTTTTCAGAAATAGACCTGGTTTAACTCTAACTCTCTTTCAATGGTTTAATAAACAAATGGGCAGTTGGTCCCAGCAGTCCTTCTTTTGATTTTATCTTTAATGGTGTTCCTATTGAGTTTGTTGATTCCTACAAATACTTAGGTATCTTGGCCGAATCGCATCTCTCTTTTAAGCCCCACTTTGAACAGTTGGTAAAGAAACTGTAAATTAAATTGGGTTTATTTTCAGAAATAGATCCTGTCTAACTCTGAATGTTAGGAAACTCCTTGTAACTGTGACTTTCCTTCCTTCCATTGATTACGGTGACATTATTGACATGAATGCACCTTCAAGCACCCTGCAGGTGTTGGATGCTGTCTATCACGGTGCACTAAGATTCATAACTGGCTGTGATTATCAAACCCACCACTGCACTCTGTATTCACTGGTTAACTGGACATCATTAACTTCACGCAGACTCTTCCACTGGTACATTTTCATCTTTAAATCACTTCTTGGTCTGCTGCCTTCATACATCTCCTCCTACATGTCTCTACATGAGTGCAGCTACAGCATGCACTTTCAGGACATGATTACCTGCAGTATTCGCTCAGTGAGGACTGAACTTGGCAAAAGGGCCTTCTCGTACTCCGTTCCTGCTTCATGGAATATCTTACAAAGAGATCTGAAGGTCTCGACCTTGACCTCTCCAAATGGCCTTCAGAATCTGTTGGTCTCCTGGGAAGAACCAATGCAGTGATGCTCCTGTTTATAGTTTTCTACATTTGCCTTATAATCTATCTGTTTTGCTACTTTGACATATTTTTTTAACTTGTTAAAAAAATCTGTATGCCTCTCTTATGATGGTCTATTGTTGTCGTTGTTGTCATCATTCTTTGTTGAAACCAGGTCTCGAGTCCTCGAGGCTCAATGGGATTAACCTGCCTAAGTAAAGTTTAAATGAAAATGATCGATTCTAATGTGATCAGAGTTCAAAGGTCAATTAAATTTAGCTGTTTATTTTATAGGAGATTAAGAACTGTGTTACTTGGATTAATTTTTCAGTCTCTTGTTATGTGGGTGGTTCGTCATTGTTAAGCTTTTAGGATTTTCTATATTTCTTTATGAAATTTTGCTTCAAGTATGTGGTGCGCACCCCGTACGTTTCCTGTAACCCTTGAGCAATCCTGCTCACTGGCTTGGAGGAATTGTGGCCCAATAGCCCAATCCTCTGTACACAACAGCTTCCACTCTGAGATGTTGGTGGTTTCTTCACATTAACTGCTCGCTTCAGGTCCTTCCACAACATTTTGATTGGATTAAGATCAGGACTTTGAGCTGGCGATTCCAATACATTAACTTAATATGTGCTACATGCCATGGTTTGTCATCATCGTATGTTTATATATGATTAAATTAGTTATCTGCATTTAACCCATCACACGTGAGATCCACCCAGGTGGAGCAGTAGGCATCTACAGTATGCAAGTGGCTGGGGAGCAATTGGGCTTTGGTCTCTTGCTCAGAGACACCACAACATGTGGGAATGGCGTAGGGTTGAGACTGCAACTTTCTGGTCCAAGGTCAGCTGCCTTACCTATAGACCATCACGGGCCCCCTTACACTTCTTTAACCATTCTTTGATAAAACGACTTGGTCAATGTGTCAGAGTGGCACTCTCTGCAGCTCCAAGATGGCCGCCAATCACCCACAGCTGATGGTCATCCACCTAACAAGCTACAACCCTACTTAAGGCTGCAGTCGAGTTCTACTCATCGCTGGAGCATTGATCCCTGTTATGTTCTCTCGTCGATCCCTTGGTTCTGTCACGGTTCTCCTGGTCCTGGTCCTTCGTGCCTTGCCCTCCAGCCACTTCTCTGCCTTGCCAGTCCTCTGGGATGCCAATATTGGAGTGATCAGCTATTGCATGGAACCCATCCTCCTTCATCTGTAAGAACAAACAACAAATCAATAACAAACATCTCATCAGCTGCGTGGCCTAGCCCTTCTGACATCTTGCTTTCCCCCTCCAGGGATTCCAGAGGAACCACCTTATATTCCTGTGCCTTTTTCATCACTGTAAATAAACACTGTTTTTTTGTTGTACTCCTGTGCCTTGTTCATTCCAGGTATTGTTACCAAATGGGTCTACCTTGAAATCATAACAGAATGTCACTCAGCCACTACCACAACAGACTGTCACTCAATGTCTTTATAGTCATTTTTGGTTTTGCTAATATTGATTTCCTGTAGAAGTCATCCTTGTGATAATTCAATAAGTTACCATAATCAGCTTTAGGGTTCAATCCAGTGATTACTTTTTCATTTGTTCTGTGATTCCTGAGATCTTTTGGTAATAATCTAACATGACTTACTCCAGTGTTTAAAGTCCATACTGTTTTTCATGCAATAATTTGCTCACAGACAGAAATAACTACAACTAGTTTATGAGAAACTTTTAAATTAAAATTTTGCACATTTTTTTTATTGCTAAGAATAGGTTTTGTGGGTCAAATTATGTAAAAGTTTCTGATTCTTTCTAGGTGTTACATCAAAGTGGTGATAAAGCAAAAGTGCTTTTGCACTGCATGCATTAAAGTGAAGCCAAATTTTCACTCGACAATCACCTTTTACAGTATATGCAAAATATACTCAAATAGGGGGTGTATGTCTCTCTCACTGCCGGATCTGGGCCAGCATAGGCCCAAACTGACAGGGTGCTTAAAATGGAGTGATATTTCTGACTCACTGCTTTGTCAGCTGAGCTGCAGAAGGTGTGCATCCATATATGTTCCTGACACCAGGACACCCTAGGCCGCTGTTTGATGATCAAATTTGTTGTCTCATCTGATCTGCAGCCACATAACTTGGACATTTGAGGGAAGAAAGGGGCGGAGATGTCCACTAACCAGTACCTAGTGGTGAGTTGGTTCCAATGTTGGGGGAGGATGCTGGTCAGACCTAGCAGACCCAAACGTATTGTGAGGGTCTGCTGGGAACGTCTGGGAGAGTCTCCTGTGAGACAGAGCTTTAATTCCCACATCCGGGAGAACTTTGAACACGTTCCGAGGAAGGTGGGGGACATTGAGTCTGAGTGGGCCATGTTCCATGCCTCGATTGTTGAGGCGGCTTATCGGAGCTGTTGCCACAAGGGTGTCAGTTTCTGTCACGGCAGAAACCCTCGAACTTGGTGGGGGACACCGGCGGCGAGGAATGCTGTCAGGCTGAAGACAGAGTCCTTTTGGGCCTGTGGGACCCCACAAGCAGCTGAAGGGTACCGGTAGCCCAAGCGGCATGTGGCTCGGTGGTCAATGAGGCAAAAACTCAGGTGTGGGAGGAGTTCGGAGAGGCCATGGAGAATGATGTCTGTTCGGCTTTGAGGCGATTCTGGTCCACCATCCGGCATCTCAGGGGGAGGCACGTTACTCCACCAACACTGTTTATGGTGGGGGTGGTGTGCTACTGACCTCAACTTGGGATGCCATGGGTAAACAGGAAGTGAAATTTCTTGGACACATTTTGTCTGCGGCAGGAGTCCAGCCAGACCCATACAAGATATGAGCAGTCACATCAATGAAAGAGCCATCAAACATCAGTGAAGTGCACAGCTTTCTGGGGATGGTCAACCAGTTAGGCAAAATAATTCCAGGACTGGCTGAAAAAGATAAGCCCCTAAGAGACCTGCTCGCAAAGAAAAACCAATGGGTTTGGAGCTGTGCACAACAAAAAGCATTTGTTCAGCTGAAAAGTGAACTGACATCAACATTCGTTTTCACACTCTATGATCCAAATAAAGAGTTAAAACTGTCAGCAGATGCCTCATCCTATAGACTGGGAGCAGTCCTATTTCAAAAAGACTGTGATCCAAGATTTATCTTTATTTTGTACCGGTCTACAGCGTCTCAGTGGGGGCAGGTAAGCAGGAGCCAGGAAGATAGAGATGTGATCAGATAATCCTAGGTGGGAGTGGTGTTGGGCTTTATATGTATCTTTTATGTTCGTGCAAACATGGTCCAGAAGTTTCCACGTGTTGTATGGCCACATACTGGTAATATATTGGCAACAGTGGAAAGGAAAAACTCCCTCATGAGGAAGAAACCTTTAGCAGTATCAGGCTCAGGAAAAGCGGGCACCTGCTTTGGCCAGCTAGGTTGGAGAGGAACAGGAAAAAATTAAAGCTGAAAGCAGCATTGAAGCCCTCGCAGCATTGAAGCCCTCGCAGCAAAGCGCCGCTCCAGCCTTACGGCGACCGCGGGAGCTGCAGCTAGTCCACCCAGTTGCCATCGCAAACGCTCTCATGCTTATCCCGCACCCATTCCCCAGGGTGCGCATTTGCCAAATCTTCAACATTACCTGTGGCGGCCGGAGCTCCAGCAACGCCTCCCAGTTGCAATTGTGAACAATGTCATTCCTTTCCCGCCCGTGTCCACCAGGGTGTGCATGTGCCAAACTGTTGAAATAATCTTCCACTCATATTAGTATGATTCCAACTGCAAGCCTTACAAGTTTGGCCGATATCCAACATTCCAGACATGAGTTATTGCGACTTCCTTTTTTGTGGTGAATGTTTGACGAGCATTTCCTTTATGCTTTTCAACATGTCATGTGTGGTAATCAACAGTTAGTGAATACATTTTCAGTCTTATATCTTATAATCAATCAGAAATGTCCAAAAATGACCCATTGACCCAAAACTTCCTTTTCGTTTTGGACCAGGGCTCCAAGAGACTTTTTCATAGATCCTGAGAAGATACAATGTTCATCGAGTTTATGAATTATTGGTGAAAAAATGGCTTGGGGCTGAGGTTTTTAAATATTCTAGTGGGTGCTGTGGAAGCTACTGGCCAATTATCATGGAATCCTATTCAAGGGGTGGCTAATGATTGATCTTACTGACCTTGGTGCACCTCGGTTCAAATCTGTGGAATTTAGAGCCAAATGTATGGCAACGGCATTACGTCTGTGCCACGTCGCAACCCCCACATGCTCGGCCCAAAACTGTCAGTGTTGGAAAGCATGTTACATCAACATGTCTTCGGTCATTGGACACTCTGTCATGCTAATTAGGAAACAGGGGTCAGATAGGGACAGTTCAATCTAAAACTTTACACTTCCTGTTTTTAGGGAGTGTGGCTTAAGTGATGTCATGATTTGAGTCTTCATTTTTGCAGGGGACCGGATGTGGATCAATCACTAAAGTTTTGATGTCTCAGAGAGTTTTCATGTAGGTGCTATTAGCATTTCGTTTTTCATGGCGAGATGTCAAATTTTGAGGTCTGACCCCGCCCCTTCAGCATGCTCCGAAACAAACCTTTTAAGTAAATTTTTGTCCCACATGCTTTATGAACAAACAGCTTGAAACCGATTGAGCGAAATCCCTAGGAGGAGTTGGTTCAAATATGGATGCTGTAAACCACCTAAATGGTGTGAAATTTGGGATGGCGTTCCAAAATGGCCGCCTTCCTGTTTTTTCATACAATATTGATGCCAATGGGTTTTTTGTGCATTTTGGAGAATTAGACAAGTGTACCAAATTTCATGCTTCTACGGCAAACTAAGCTAAATGCAGAGGGTATTTTGAAAATTTCCATGTGGCGCTCTTGAGCTGTTTCTGTTGCAATTTTTGCAACACCCTTAAAAAATTTTTTTTTCACTATTCCTGATGCGTCCGCCAAATATAGTGAGTTTTGCGATATGCTAAGGCCCCAAAAAGACCAATTCATTTTGCGGAAAAATTGTTGCTTGGGCCATGAGCACTGGTGACAGCATTACGTCTTACTTCGCCACATCGCGACGCCCACATGCTCCACCCAAAACTGTCAGTGTTGGAAAGCATGTTACACCGACATGTCTTCAGTCATTAAACACACTGTCATGCTGATTAGGTAACAGGGGTCAGTTAGGGACCGTTCAACGTAAAACTTTACACTTCCTGTTGTCAGGGGGTGTGGCTTAAATGATGTCATGATTTGACCATCTTCATTTTTGCAGGGGACCGGATGTGGATCAGTCACTAAAGGTTTGACATCTCAGACAGTTTTCGTGTTGGTGCTATTAGCATTTTGTTTTTCACGGCAAGATGTCACACTTTGAGGTCTGGCCCCACCCCTTCAGCATGCTCCGAAACAAACCTTTTAGGTACATTTTTGTCCCCTGTGCCTTATAAACAAACCTTCCAAGTTTGAAACCGATTGAGCGAAATCCCTAGGAAGAGTTTGTTCAAATACGGATGCTGTAAACCAACCAAAAGGTTTGAAATTTAGGACGACATTCCAAAATGGCTGCCTTCCTATTTATTGTACAATGTTGATGCCAGAGGGTTTTCTGTGCATCCTGGGGAAATGGACAAGTGTACCAAATTTCATGCTTCTACGACAAACCAAGCTTAATGCGGAGGGTATTTTGAAAATTTCCAGGTGGTGCTTTGGAGCCGCTTCCGTTGCGATTTTTGCGACACCTTAAAAAACTAAAATTTTCACCAGTCCTGATTTGTCTGCCAAATATGGTGAGTTTTGGGTTATGCTAAGGCCCCCAAAAGCCCAATTCATTTCGTGAAAATACTGTTCCTCGGGCCTTGACCACTACAAATACAATAGGCCTTCGCAGCGCTTCACTGCTCAGGCCTAATTACAGATACACAATGGCAGCTCAAGAATCACAAAAAGATAGAAATAGTATCAAATGAAAACTATTCATTTTTAACAATTCATTTAAAGAAATTACGTCAGTTTGTCCTCGTACTCTAAGCTTAAGGCAGCATAACAAGCCAACTCTAAAAAAGCTAAGTCTGGTCCTCTGGACATTCAAAAAAACAAAACAAAACAAAGCAAAAAAAAATGTAGAAACGTTTCGTCTTTCGTCCGAAAGACTTCCTCAGTCTGAGATGCTGTATTCAGCTCAGTCTTATAAATAGCACCCTCTCACAGTGGATTAACCAGTTTGCTGTTGACAGCCGAAACCAGATGCTCACGTGATCAAGGAGGACCATCAGCCTGAACGATGGATCGTTAGCACCCTGATGGTTGTTTGCTATTCACAGAGGGCTGAGTGATGCTAGGTAGGGGTGTAACGGTACGCTAAAATCCCATTTCGGTTCGGTTCAGTTTCAAGGAGAGCTCGGTTCGGTTTATTTTCGGTACAAAAAAGGACAAAATAAAGACTTACAAAATGTTTATTTTGAAAATATGCCAAGTAAGCAATACATTTGTATAAAAATAAATAAAAGCGACCCATTTGGATGATATTTTAAATAAGCAGCACTTTTTATAATAAATAAACTATATTAACAATAATAAAAAATCTTAATAAATACAATAACTGTCAGAACCAGAACAAAAAGCAGCAACAAACTGTTTATAATCTAAATAATCAAGTTTTAAGTTTTTGTCCAAAAAGACCAACTTGTCTACATTTTCTGCCAAAAGCACAGATCTAGTTGCACTGAAGATCTCCAGTGGTGGAAAAAAATCATCTCAATAACAACAGTAACAGCAGTGTGGCTGTATTTGGCCTCATTACTCACAACCTCTTCTTGGACCTGCTCCCCCAGGTTGGACAGGTCCCTGGAAAAGTTCAGAATTCAGTCATCACTTAGCTGCAGGTGATCTGGTAGATTTCCCTGAAGAGGAAGAAGATAGCTGCTCTCTCTGTCCCGGACTGGAAATAAAACAAATAGAGGTAAAAAAAAAAAAAGAGTTAATAAGATTATAATTTTAAATTAAAAAGTTAATTAGATCATAATAATAAAACAACAATACCTCTTCTTGAACGGTTGAGGTGGTAGATTCTCGGTCATCATCATCCTCATCATGTGTCAGGGCTTTAATCTGCTCCAGGGGCTTGTGACAATATCAGTTTTAGCTTTTTCATAAAGTGGTGAACTTTTTGACTGAAGTGTTGACGTGATGGATTTAGTAGTGAGGCTCAAGAACTTTAAAGCCGGCGCATCAACAACATTCAGACCAACATTCAGATCTAGAGTTTTAAAAACTCTTACAGTTTGTGTTATTGCTCTGGACTGATCTGAATTACCTGATGAAGGTTGTTTAAATGCTACTGTTATCGGTGTTTGCAACAAGCTGCTTTTCTCGCTTGTAGAAGAGACATTCACGTTCGGATGATGTCGTTTCAAGCGCGTTAACAAGTTAGATGTATTGCTGCTGCAGATCCAGTCTCTGTGAGGTCTGCTGATGCACGCGCACGTACCGCCGTAGTGAAAATATTTAAATAAAGCTGATTTGAACATTTTTAAAGGTAAAGTTCACCTCAGAGACACTTCTGCTATAATATCAGCCAACAAATATATCTTTTTAGGTGTTTATTTTGCTAAATTTTAAACAGATGCATGGTTTCCTTGCGCTGCGTGCGCACGTTGCCGTCAACACGACACTATTTATATCAAGCTGATTTGAACATATGTGCATTTTTTTAGGAAAGGTTAAGCTCAGATACACTTTTACTAAGTACAGCTTCTCAAACTGAAGACAAATCGCTCAAAATCTTCACTTAAATTGCTAAATTTGTGGGTTCTTATATGTCCGCCATTGGATTGTACAGGGGGCGTTCTAGCTGACATTCCTGCTCGCATGTCACAGACGTTGTTTGCGTAAGTAGCCGTATTTCCCGTGAAAAAACACAGTGCCAAATTTAAAATGACTTTGAATGAATTTTTCATATATTTATCATTTTGTTTGCAAAAACGACCATAGCTGAATGATACAAGATATATATGTTGTGCCATTTTATGCAAAGTTCAAAAATCATGTCAGTGGACCTTTAAGCAGATCCAAGATGTGGTTATTAATTAAGGGAAATACGTATAGGCTGGTTGGGATGGGATCTGGCGATAGGCATCGCAACCATTATAATATGTGAAGGGGACGTGTCTCCTCCACATTAAAAAAAAATTTCATTTGGACACCCCCACCCCCCATCCCCCCACTTTTACAATAAAACATTAGTTCAGACGGCGCTGTTTCTTTCTTCGTGAACAAATCCATTCCACTTGATTAATAGGAGAAGACTCAAACCATTAAAAATCTACTCCAGGTTTTCCTGGTTACCTCCAACTCTACACCAGCCTGCATTGTTTCAGTTCTGTGATGTTTTTCAGCCAGATGCTTTCCTGATAAGCGCACACAGAAAGTTCTCTGGGGAGGGTGGGGGGTGCAATAAATGCAGTTGCTGTCCGCAGTTACTCATGACCCAGGAGAAAATTGTGTGCCTCATTCAGATTCAGCCACAGTTCTGTGATGTTTTCAGCCAGCTTTTCTGGTAAGCGCTCACATACCAAGGCTGTTTGGAGCCAGATTAGATAAGCCTTGATTCTTGTTTTCCTTCAGGCAGACAGTTTACTTTTCCTGCAGCCTTGAATGTCTTTATGGGCGATCCAATCCAATTGTATTTGTTCTCCTCAAATTCCGATAGAACAGTGCTCCACAAGCCAAACAGTAATGCTCTTCCATCATAAATCCAACTATATAACATCCTCCACAGACAGGACTGACAGACACATGACCTTCCACTCGCCTCCAGAATCCATCACGTAACCTCCAGGGTACGTCTGTGACGGGCAGCTGGCTCTCCCTAATCATGTCTCTTTATAGTATGCTTGGTTCTGAGATTCTTGGAAGTTTTGAACGGTTACTTAGATTTTTTTAACAGCATCCTCATATGGCTAACTTGTCCTGGCTTAGGAAAATTACCAGGTCTTGTACCAATTGCAAAACATCAAATAGAGGAAGAGTAGCCATAATGCAGGATACCTTATGGTAAACTTTGGGGTCACTGCTACTTGACTCTAAGAGCTGTGAGGTGAAATGGGGTGCGGCCTGCAGATGTAGGTTATTTGTGCCTGGTCGAATCTTTCTCGAGCCCAGCCTAAGAGGTCCTGACCGTAGTATTGTTTAGGTAATACTCAGAAGTCTGGGGGGGTCCAATTACCGGTTAGAGGAGGGCTGGAAGGGTGTTAAACCCTGAAACAAAAATAACTTTTAATTGTTAAGTCAAATGATTTTAGAATAAGCGTTTTATATCTATTAGTAAGATGTTTTTCTCGTTTAGGATTAGTCAGAGCAAAGTTCAAAGTTGAGAAACAGTGTCACTTGAAGCAGTGTGGTTAGGCTTCTCACACACACGCACACACATCCTGTTACAAGAAATGTTGTCTTATTCTGCAAAGGCACAGATTGTGAGTTTATACCTCTCTTTTAGTAAGTTTATTTTTTACGTTTAGGATTAAAAGTGAGTTTATATCTCTATTAGTAAGTATTTTTTTACATTTAAGATTAAAGTTTGAGAGTTCAGAAATAGCATGGGTGGTGTCCAATTACGAGGATGTTATGCAAAGCACCTGTCACCAGCTTACAACAGAAGTGGAAGCACGCTGTTTAGACAGCTGAGCGGTTGCATAAAAATCAGATGCTGAAAAAGAAGAAGACAACCTTTTGAACTGTTGAAAAGTTGTCGGAAGGGTTGACAAGTTTTCAAAATGGATGTTGGATCAGAAACAAGCCAATCAGAGACAAGAGATGACTTTAAAAAGACAAGATCGCAGACGAAAGTCGGTCAGTCATTTCGGGTAGAAAATGAACACGGTTGTCAAGCCCTGAAGACTTGGATCAGATCTGAAGATTGAAGGGAGAAGATTTTGACTGCAGATGAGCT
>JARVGS010000835.1:15929590-15942623 GCA_031762315.1 Hypsolebias antenori | reverse complement strand
TGCTATTTCACTTCTCTCAGGTAAAGCCAAATCTTGGAGTACGGCTAAGTGGCAAAGAGATTCTAGTTGCTGTAACTTATTCAGAGACTTTGGTAATGAACTTTGTAGAATCTTTGACCCTGTTCTGCCTGAGAGGGAGTCAGCTTGTCAGTTGTTTTCTGTAAAGCACGGCGGGAAACGAGTGACTGAATATATATAGTAGAGTTCCATGCCATAGCTGCTGAAAGCCGATGGAATGCGGAGGCACTAACTGATGCTTTTTTCCTGCGGTCTCAATGACAATATTAAAGACAAATTGGCTACCCAGGATCACCCCGATTTCCTCAAGTCTTTTGGAAGACCTTGCCACATGGGTCGATCTCCGCCTCTGGGAGAGACAGTGCGAGAGAGGAGACAGAGCTGAGAGAGCACCTCAACTCAGGGGTGAGTCAAGGAACTACAGGACCTTCACTACCAAAGCTCCACCTGTTTCCACACCAACTCTTCCATCATCAAAGGAACCCATGCAGCTGAGCAGAAGCTGCCTCACTCCCAAAGAGAGGGCAAGGAGGAGGAAATATCATCTTTGTTTCTACTGTGGGGTGGAGGAGCACACCGTTGCTAGATGTCCATCAAAAGATCAAACTCAGTAAGTAGGAGGAGGATCCTACTGAATCATATCAGACAACCCACCTCCTCATCACCTTTTTTTAATTCAACCTTTATTTAGACATGTTAATCCAATTGAGCCTCGAGGACTTATTTATAAAAGAGACCTGATTTCTTAACAAAGAGTGATGACAACAATGGATAACGACAACAATAGACGATCATAAAATAGGCATACAAATTTGTTTCTCTTTTGTTTAACAAATGGAAAGAAAATAGCAACCAAAAGGAAAATCAAGAGGAATAACAGCAAAATAAAGTTAGATCACAAGGCAAATTAGAAAACTAAAAACAGGAACATGTCTGCATTGGCTTTTGCCAGGTACTTAACAGGGTTTAAAGTCATTTAGAGAGATCAAGATCGAGAGCTTCAGATCTTTTTGCAAGGTATTCCTGGAAACGGGGTGGTGTAGAGAAAGGCCCTTTTGCCTAGTTCTGACCTCACTACCTAGCAGGTAATAATGTTCTGAGAGCGCACGCTGTAGCTACACTCGCCCAGAAATGTAAAAGGAGATGTATGAAGGCAGCAGACCGAGAAGTGATTTAAAGATGAAAATGTACCAGTGGAAGAGTCTGCGTGAAGTTAATGATTTTTTAAAAATCTTGAATAACTTTGTCTTATGTACGTCAGCTTCTGTGTATAGTAACACTGTTAGTGCTGCTAATTTTGCTTCTAGTTCTACTAATGCTAATTTTGCTAATGCTAGAAGTACTACTGCTACTGTATGTTCTACTAAAGCTAACGCTAATTATACTACTGATAATGCTAATACTGATAATGGTGAATTTTCTTATGTGAATTTTAGGTAAATGCTAAAGTTACCTTTAATTTAGTTGGTGTTTTTTTTTCTACTTTTAGCTAACTGTTTGCTATTTATAGCTAGTTTTGAGTTTTTTTTTTTTTTAAATTAGCATTGCCCTACTTTTTTGTTGCTACCATTTTGCTACTTTTAGATATTGTTTAGCTAACTAGCTTTGATGTAGTGTATTGAAATATTTTTTGCTACTTGTAGCTTGAAGTTTGCTACTTTTACCTTTTTGGTTGTTATGTTTTCGCTAGCATTTAGCTACTTTTTACAAGGCATGTGTTGATTTTGGCTAGCGTTTTGCTACATTTTAGTTAAGTTTCAGCAAATTCTAGTGAAGTCAATCACTTTATTTTTAGCAGAAAATGCAGTTTCTCTGATTATATTTGGGTCTTTAAACCCACAAGACGAGAAATGCTGTCACCTTTACCTTTAAATCATCACAACTCCTGCAGAACTCGGCACCTTGGGAAATTTTAGCTTCAGAAATTGCTCGTGGAAGTCATTCTGTTTGCTTATGTCAGTTCCATCCTGTAGTGTTTACCTTCCCGAGGCTGTCCTGTTTTTACTTTTGCATTAATTTGTCTGGCTTATTTTTTCATTACGCTTATCTAAGCACTTTATGTCTGCTGTGAGAACTGCAGAACCAATAAAATTGTATTATCATTGTGATTACTCGTATTTGCTTTGCAGTTAAGTAGCCTGAAGAAAAGTGACAATTCTTGGAGTGTTTACCCACATTAATCTGCTGCACTCTGCACTCCTGTGAGCTGTGATCTAGCCACCTTTCTCCCTCCACCCTGCTCCATGTGACTGGATGCCTGGATCCATTCCAGGGCTGATGGGGGCAGGAAGGGGTCAACATGCAGCAGGAAATGGGGGGGATTCTGATGATGACCAGCGGCCTGGAAAGTGCCTGCCCATCCATCAAGACAGTCCCTATCTTCCAGACTGATCCGACCAAGCTCGGGGTGTGAACTCATGTTCACTGTACGTTGAGGTCTTCTGAAGTTGGTACTACTGATAGCGATAATTATAGCGCTTTTAATTCCTATTGAGCCAGTTGGAGAAAGTGTTTGCTGGTTGGTAACTGTGTAGGAAAAGGTGGAAAGGTAGTTATTGTCCTTACTCGGAGAGATGCCACTCAATAGTCGCTGCGTGTAAGACTGTGTAAGTTTGGTGTTGTTTGGCAGTCAAACATTGAATTTGCGGTTCTTTGGGTTTTGACACACCCCAGCTGCACTTCGTGTGAGAATGCAGGTTTGTGACTACTTTGGATTTTCCAGGCAGTCTGTGGTGCGTGGAAACATAATCACATAACTGTAGATGAGCCTCGGTTATTTATTCTGTTAGCCAACAAAATCCCACACAATTATACACACACACACACACGCACACACACTGAGGAACACATGAAGTTTTTAAAAAAGGAGAACAAAAATAAACAAAACACTGGCTGGTTGAGCAGCCAGGATGATGTGAGGCGATGCAGATGTGCAAACCCTATAACTGCATTAATACACTTCTTAACCACACCCGACTATAACCACTCCCCTGCTCAACCATACGCATGTTACACATTCAGTATATTTCAGGACGAGGTAAACGCTTTCTGTTAAACGTCGCTTGACAACGATGAAAAGCAAACTGCTTTTTAAACGACGTTGTTTTACAGAAATCCACTGTTATCATGGCTTTTCTTCATTTCTCAACCTCGTTTGGTGCACTTCTATAACCTTATAGAAAATAGGGATGAAATTCAGAGTGCGCCAGCTCTTAAGGGCATTAAAATGAGGTGCCAGTGATGACCACAAAATATCTTACCATTTGTATTCAACAATTCAATAGCACCAAGTCACAACAGAAGTCAGCAACAACAATACAGGAGTGTATAATAATACAGACCCCACCCCACCCCACCCCACCCCACCCGAAAAAATAAAAAATCATCACTTTGTTCAAAAACAACCTGAAACATGTTGCATATAGCAAGGTTTGTCAAACATTTTGGATTCAGGGACCCCCTTATAACCCTCATGTTTATTTATTTGTTTTCAATTTGTCACTTAGATGCAATGGAAGTATTTGTGTAACATAAATACTTAAGACCTGTTCTTTAATAGTATTAATACAATTTTTATACTTTTAAACATATTGTTCATTAAAACATTCAATTTTTTTTTAAATTTCCATTTCCAAAAATGACAGTTTTGAGGAAATTAACAGCATCAAAAACCAATTTAAAACTTTACCTTTTTCATTCAACCGTTATTTAGGCAGGTTAATCTCATTGAGCCTCGAGGATTCATTTAAAAGAGAGACCTGGACACACCTGATTCAATGATTTAATTACTTCCCTGTTCTCTGCAGAACCCTGTAAATCATCCATTTATTAAAATCAGGTGTGTCGGAGCAGAGAAACAACTAAAACATGCAGGATGGCGTTCCTCAAGGACCAGGGTTGGGAACTCTTGCTTTAATCCCATCAAATATGAACCTGCCCACTCCCCACACACACTTTTTAAATAATTCAAACAGTCTAATATAATCCTGTACTCTTATTTTCTTTGAACAAAAAGCCAAACAATAAACCTGCTTTTGTCATTATAAATATTTAACTTTTTTTTTTTACTCCAATAAAACATTTCTATAGTGTTCACTGCTCTATGCTGACATATAAAATATTAAAAGTTCTGTTTATTATTTCGTCAAAGGTCACAAATATCTTTGTGAACCAGCTCAAACTGGGGAAAAAAAACTGTTTACACAAGTGGGGCATGAGGCAGAGGAAAAGCACCAGGGCGGGCAAACAGCCATGAAATCCCCGATGCCTCCTGCCAGCGTGGAGATAGGCCCCGCCAACTGTCCAAATCCAGAGCAAGTCCTCATTCCTCCGAAGCAGGGGCTAAAGCCTCCCCCCCAATGTCAAGTGGCATTTATTAAATACATGGAGAGGAGAACGTTTTCGTGCGAGAGTCCCCGGTGATCTGTGTGGTCCAAGCAGGAGTGCCAAACTCAGAGCTGCTGTCTTTCTCTTCGTCTTAGTCCCTTCTTTTTGCCAGTTTTGACGCCAGTCCAGATTTGCCGTAATCCCCACGCAGGCCTCCCTGAGTCTCAGGTACACCTTGCGAGTGGCAGAATGTCTGATAAGGCTCCGTGTCTGACGGCGGCGATAAATAAGAAGACAATACCTGAGGGAGATCAGTTCGGCTCTTCCAAAGAGGCCGTTTCACGCCACACTCTCGAGGACTTGAGAGGATTTGGGTGCAAATCACATTCCGTTATTTTCCTCTCCCCTTTTGTGCGCTGTAATGTTTTGGCAGGAGCGTTCAGTAGGGTGGCATCTTCCACACCCGCCCAGTGGAATCATGGGTGGTAAATCTTTCCCTGTTGGAAATGCAGCGGTTAAAAAAGAGTTGTACCGGTAGGTCTCCTTCAGGGTCTCCGATTAGTTCAGTTTATTTATTTTTAACAAATTTCGGCTGTATAGTGCCGTAAAAGCTCTGTCAAGTCACTTGGTTCTGCTGCAATCTACCAGTGCAGATGATTCAGGCTGCAAGACCCCAAGTCAGCTGCTTATTGTTCATTTTGGCTTCCACTGTCCAGGATTCCCAAGAACATTCATATCCAAGGATAATCTTTTTTTTTTTTTCTCCTTCATTTGTGGCTGATGTTTAATGCCTTGTCTCGGGCGTATGGTCGCTTTTGGTCTTTAAAAAAAGTAGAGGGGGAGGGTTACAGTGAGAGGAGAGGGAACAAGCTTAGGAGTACAGCCGCCGTCCCTAATCCTTGGGTGACCACGTGCAAGGCCCAGATGAGAGCGTGCATTGAGACGACCGGAATAGTTTTCCAAACTACCAGGGGCTCGTCCCTTTTTGTCTCTTTAGAGTGCCGGAGCACATTAGGCAGAGAGCTGGAGACGAGGCGGGGCGACATGAGAAGCTACATTTATCAGTTCACAGTTTCAGAGGATATTGCAAATCAATTTATTAGATTATGAGGCCTGCTTTGAGCTCTGCTTTCTCTCTCCCCCCTTCACCCCCCACTCCTTTCTATCCTCCGCCTTCAAACATAATATTTTAAAGGGAACTCTATTTCCAGATTATAGAGCACTTTATCACAGAACAAGGAAGAATAAATTTTGGCCCAGACATCTTAAATCCCATTTTCTCTCTCTTTGCCTTACAGTAACGCGTCTTCATCTTTTCAAGGACATTGACATAATGGTGTTTGGTATGCTTCAGTCCATATTGCTCTATTTAACGTTTCAGATTCTTGTAAAAACACTCAATTAACCAGTAGAACAGACATTTGTCTTTAACAGAAGTACACCAAGTTCCACATTAGACCTTCTCAACAAAAAGACTGTGCATCTGATGGCTTTTTAGACTGCCAAACCTGTGCTGTAGTATGGGAAAGTAAATAAAATTGGCTAGCTCCACCGTACCATTGACACTTTGTTCTACATGAAATGCAAAGTATAGTGATAATAATGATACACAGCTGCAATTAATCTCTCAGGAAGTGATCCAATTATCCAACTGAAGCTGCAGTTTATAAATGCTCGACTTGTTATGTGCAAAGATAAAGCTCGGACTCCTTTAAGACAGATGAGGCTATCCCTTTAAATGGTATTATCCACGTTTGGAGTTGGAAGGATTTCTCTTATTTCAAAGCTTCTCATTATCCCTGCCTTTTAATATACATATTAAAAAAAAGCTTATTCACAATAGTAGTTATTGCTCTTTAATTCCACGCCTCTCGTGTTGTGCTTACTTTGATAAGACCCTTGAGGGGGAATCCCTTCCCTCGTCTGATGGCTGTCCTTTTTAGGATCACAATTCATTTAGAGATTAATGGGAGTAATGGGTTAAAATGTGTTGGTGAAACTAAAGTGTGCATTAGTTAAAAAAAAAACAAAAAAGAAAGCCAAAAACACAAGTTCTATAATACACTTATAAAGGAGAAGAAAACAAGTTTCCACGTTTTGAAACTTTAAATGATAAACTGTTATCAAAATAGTACATATAATAGTGTTTGTTTCAATTTTTATGAATATTTTTACTGTTTCCACTTTGTTTCTTCTTTTTGCATCTGTTTTTAAGTTGTTGTTTTTTTATTAATGCAATTTTCAAAAATACAGTTTCTCCACTAAAGTTAATTAACGTAAATTATGAATTCAAAGTGTTAAATGGTGGATTTATGAGTTCTTGATGCGCATTTAACTTGTCCTAACATCAGATATTTTAACTCTGGAGTGACCAACAAAACTTGCTCAGCGGACAGTATTCTCTGCAGGGCTATCCTTTGATGTTGAGACTGTTAAATAAATAGAATCTAGTGGTTCCCAACCCTGGTCCCTGAGGAACACCATCCTGCATGTTTCAGTTGTTTCCTGCTCCAACATGTCTGAGTCAGTGATTTAATTAAGTTCCGCAGAAGCCTGTTAATCACCATTCACTCAAGTCAGGTGTGTCAAATCAGGGAATCAAGTAAAACATGCAGGACGGCGTGCCTCAAGTATTGGGAACCCCTGGAATAGATAATTAATGACAGTGATGATGATAAATAAGTCTCACATCAATCATAACATCAGTCTCATGTCAAGCCTGATATTAAGAGGTACAGCAATCATTTAAGGAAATTTCAGCTTCTGTCTTGAATTCACCCTTTGTATTTTAGCATAGGGGTTTATGTACAGTATTGCTGTTAATTAGCATACATGACACAGTCATATTTAATGCGTAAATATTGAGCTTCTGAATACAGTTAAAAGTTGCTTTCAAAACTAAAAGTTCACTTGTTTTTATTTATTGCAAGCCACCTAAAGGTGATAGTTTTTGCCCGTCTGTGTGCGTGTTACCAAAATGTCTTATGAACCACTGAACGAATTATAATAAAGCTTGAGGAAGCTAATCATTGGCTATATATATATACATACATACATACACATTTGAAAACCATTTGGAATCAATCTGATTCAAGATGGCTGCCACAGCTAACTGATCTTAAAAAAGACAAAAATAGTTATCAATCAGTGTCTGACACTTTGAAATAGAAAAATGGTGTCTTTGTTAGTGAATCGCATTGCCATGGTAACTTGAAACGCCAATAAAAGTAATGGCACACACCACGGTGCTGAGCCGGTCATTTTGATATAACACTTGTGGGGGTACATATTGCAGTTCGAGCTGCGTTAAAGTTGACAGAAGAGTCAGATATAAAGTTAAGAAACCCTTGTCAGGTGGATAATAATAGGTGGCTGCCTTTCAAGGCAGTCCCCAAAATAATATTAGCCAATATAAAAAAGGCAAAATAATGAAATAAACAAATGTAAAATAACTGAGGTTATTGACTTAGTCATGAATTTGTAAGTTTGAAGTCTTTACCACCCCAAGAAGCAGTCTGTTAAGAAATACTAAACATTTTAGTACTAAAGAAAGAGCCAGTTGGATATGTACAAGGTTACGAATGAGGAATGGTGCAGTACTGCATATGGTTTTGTGCCTTTGTTAAAATTACACAGACTGATAAAGTTGGCCTGTTTCAATTTTAGTTGTTTTTAGGATTAGTTACAAGAAAAAAGATATATAAACCTAAATATTTAAACACTGGATGGATGTCTTGAATGTACATGTTCACATTAGTTTCATCTTGCAACACACCATGGCTTTGAAGTGGCTCATGGGCCGCCAGTTGATGATCACCGTTTTGACTGATTACTCCGTTTGTTTTTGGAGATTTTACTTTTTTAAAGGGTTCAAAAATAAAGAATGAAATTGTCATGCAACACAAAATAATAGTTGTGATGATTAAATGACTGAAAGTATAGACTCATTTTTTATAAGTAATACATCAGCTAGGCCTGTCGCGATAAAACTATAAAGCAATTAATCGCATGATGAATGAAAATTAATGACCTCATTTTCATTAGCCGGCTTTATCATTTCATCATGTTTTTGTCTTTCGACTGAAGACACTCACTGATCCCCTCCCTTTCTCTTTAAGATCCATTTTAACCATCCAAAATGGCGTTTTTGGATTGTTAAAAGCAGCCAAGCTGAGAAACAAAGCTCCGAGATAAGCTAACGTCTTGTCGAAGCTCCAAAATTCCCAGTTGAAACCTGTGCCTTTGTGTAAAAAGTTGTTTTTCTCTGCAAAAAAGAAGCTGAGAACTTGTTTACTGATATTTTAAATTTTTTATTAAAAGCTTTGAGTGAAAAATGCTATGCTAAAGAGCTCAAACCACCGAGTGTCCACCATTTTGAGAACCAAAGAGAGACAGCCCATGTCACGTCAAGGGCCCTCCCTCCCATTTTTCTTAAAGAGACATGCTGCTCAACTATCCATCCTTCAAAAGATTATTGAGCATGCATCAGGGTATCCATCCTTCAGTTCAAACAGTCTTATACTGCCATCAGGTGGTCAAAAAAGATACTACACTCCAAACAAATTAACATTTCTTGTTAAATTTGACAGTTATTATTAAATGTCAACAGTATTATCGTTTATTGCAATAATTTCTGAGACAATCGCCAAGCAAAATTTTTTTTTTATCGTGACAGGCTTAACATCAGCTTTTTCATGTTTACACAGTTTTAACCGGGAATTGAAGTAGTACAAATAAAAGTGAATATGGTATTTTCTTAGCTTTCAAACATGATAGCTAAGCCTCTTGAGCCCATAATCATCACTCTTGTTGGTCAATTTGTTGGTGTAAAATAATCACAGACCTATTAACAAAGCAGGTTTTTATTCATTTGTTGTGGCTTTCAAGGCTTTCAGTCCTCTGCGTGTTAACTTTTCATCCCAGCCTGAGTGGCTTCTGTCCACCTGTCACATTTAGTCTCATTACAGTGAAAAGATCTGCAGAAGGTAGACAGTTTCTGTCTGCAAAAAGCTGCCCCCTGCTGCTACTGTTTACCCAAAACACTGGCATTTCCACTTCTGCTAATGGACTGGGACTTTAATCAGATCTGACCCTGAGAATGAGAGCAAGCATTACCGAAACAATATGATAAATCATTTCTTCTTCTGTCACGACAGCTCGCAGCGACGAGCCAGGCTGCAGCTTCATGATAAAATCTTTGTATCCCAGTTGATAGAAACAAAACATTATAAGGTGGATCAGATTAATGCTTAAATTACTTTTAATGTGTTTCATTTGCATTTGTTTTTCTGGTGAATAGTCTAATTCTTATTATCACAGTTAGCCATTTTTATCCAAATATAAGAAAGCAAGAGAAAGGCATTAACATGAGATGCATATATGGTGAAAATCTAGAGAAATTGCATTTCCTGTCAAAATGCAGTGTGACTGCATATTGCAGAATAATGCTGAAAAGCAGCTGAACTAAAAACAAACCTGCTGATACATAGCTGAAAATGTAAAACAAGCGTAAATCATCAGGAAAAAGCAGAATACAAAAGTTGAAATTAGTGCAAAAATGTGGAATTAGCTGAAAAAGCTAATATTAACATAAACCAGCTAAATAGTAGCTGAAATAACCAAAACTAGCAGAAATAAACTAAAAGGAGCATAACTAGTTGAAATTAGCAGAAATAATTTAATTAGGCTGAAAATAGCAAAAATTACCATGAAAAACTTGAATTTATCTGAAAACAGGTGAAACTGGCCAAAATATGCTAAAAAGCTAGCTGAAAAGGCAGAACAAGCTTAAATTAGCATAAGAAAGCAGAAGAACACATGTTTAACCAATGAACAGAAAAAGCTGAAACTTGCAGAAAGAAGATGAAAGGAGCATAGAAAGCTGAAATTAGCTGAAATAATTTAATTAGATTGACAGTAGCGGAAATTACCATGAAAAACTTAAATTTATCTAAAAACAGCTGAAATTAGCTAAATACACTAAAAAGCTAGATGAAAAGATAGAATAAGCTTAAATTAGTAGAAGAAAGCAGAAATGAGAACAAAAAAAAATTATCTGAAAAAAGCTGAAATTAGCATAAAACCAGCTGAAAAGTAGTTAAAGTTGCAGAAAGAAGCTGAAATTACAAGAAGAAAGTGGAGTGAGCACATTTTTGCTGAATTAGGTTGATAAAAGTTTAAATTAATGCAACAAAAGTGGAATTTAGCTGTTTTATGCTAATTTTAGCCTTTACAGTAAAAAAAATAGCTGAAAAGAGCATAACAAGCTGAAATTAGCAGAAAGAAGTTAAAGAAGCAAAAAAAAAGGTAGTTGGCAGAAAGCAGCTGAAAGAAGCGCAAAACAGCTGAAATGAACTGAAATAAAGTTTAAATTTGCACAAGGAAGCTAAAAGAAACTGAAGCACAACAAAATAAGGAGCAGTAAAAGGTTGTAAACACATCTAAAGATCTGAAGGAGGTAAAATGAGCTCAATTTATTTTCTATGAGTTAAAATGGCAGAAAAGGCTAAATATTTAAGAAAAGCTAAAGTTGCACCAAAATCAAAAGTCATAGCAGGATTGTCCTGAAAGAGCTGAACGTTTTGATTTATGATTTGTTGAATTGACACAAAAATTGGGGAACGAGCAAGATGCTGAAAAATGTACGGAAGAAAAATGGATCACAACAGTGTGATTGCTTCTTAAGCGTTCAGACAAATATTGCAGCTTTCTGAGCACCATGACTCCAGAGTAGAAAAAAAAAAAAAATCAGAGTTAGCATGTTTGCAGCTCACAGATCAGCAGGTAAAACAAGCGTCCTCCACGCAGCTGCTGTCTGCTAGTTCACTCCGATGAACTGCTGAACACGACAACCTGAGTGACCGTGTTGAGACGCTCATCCATCATCCGCGCACATTTATTATTTATGGCGGCGAGGAACATCATGTGGTCCTGCACAAAAGCAGCATTCTGCACGGACGCCTCGCAACAGCTCACCGCACCGCTGATCCTGAAGCAAACGAGGAAAAAAGAAGGTATACTGTAATTAAAAATAAAACCAAAAGTTCAGCAACAAACCAAAAGAGCATTTATTATTTTGTATTAGTAAAGTGATTATGCCGATTGAAAAATACAAATATATATTTTCCTATAATTAACCTGAACAAATGCATCTAATTTTACACTTTTTTTGTAAATAGAAACAGTGACATCGTGTTTATTAATTCTTCACATCCTCATAAAATGTGTTTTGCGGCTCTGAATATTAGTGTGGTTGGAAATACACGCAGCACATAATATAGAACATATTCTGTTTCACTTGAGTAGGATTTTGATTTTCTCCTCTAGAAATAAAAAAAATATATATTTTTATTTTTTATTAGGATTACATTTTTTATTGTTTTATGTTTCATGTTCATTTAGCCACATATTTTTTATAACATGGCCAAATGAATAAACAACTACAGGCTACTTTCTCCACATTTCTTAAGACAACCTTTAGAAATGAACAAGCCTCATTTGTTTCAGCTCAAAACATCAACAATTTAATAATAATTCCCCCTATTTGCCAGATTAAGTCATTTTTTGGCTTTTTATTATGACCTTCCTACTTGAGTACACGTGTGTCCAGTGTGCAAGTATCTAGCTATGAACATAACTCCTATCCAAATCGCTATATTTCCTTGAAAGCATGCGTTCATCTGTCCACCTTAAAGGGCTAAGTGTAGAGGGAAAAAGACGAAGAAGAAGAAGAAGAAGGGAGGGGGGCGTAGAGAGGATAGCAAAAAAAAAATAAAAAAATAAATGAAAATAAAGCAAAGCAGATGAAAAGGACGTTATTAGCTTGGTCGCGGTCGGAGCCCATTTGCGTCCATTTGCATCTGGGCTGAAACCTGCAGCTGAGAGCATCTCGGCAATGTATAATGACCGGTTGTCACAACAACACGGGAGGTGGCCCCGCCGGCAAAATGACGGCCCTGTCACTCCTCCGCAAAGACGGAACGCTGGCAACCTGTAATTCTCCTCCCCGCGCTGCTTCCTTCCTGCCTTGCCGCCTGGTTAAATGGCACTTTTGAAGGAAGTAAATCTACAAAGTTGTGTTTAATAACGTCGCCGGAGCCGAGCGTTTGACGGAGGGGGGGGTGAGGTGTGTTTGTGAGGGTGGAGCTCACGGGGTTAAGAGGGGATTTGTCATTTGTTTGTGCTTGCAAGGCCCTAATCTGTTCATTGAAACGGCCCATCTTTTCAGCTAGCTGTTTTCAAAGTGAATGAAAGACAATTATGCCGGGGAAGGAGAGAATGCAAGGCAAGGTGGGATGCTGCTCGCTCAGTGTGGAAGGGTTATTGATGCTCGGTGTCCTCTGAAAATCTCCGCTTAATGCAGCTTCTTATTTATTTCTTAACTATTTTAATGGGGGAAAGTGGAGAATCTGGACTGGTATCTGTTCAATTCAATTCAGTTTAATTATATAGCGCCAAGTCGCAACAAAAGTGATCTCAGGGCACTGAACAGAAACTTTACAGGTAGTCCTCGACTTACGACGTAGATCCATTCTCACGTGGCATCGTAAACCGAATTTGACTTAAGTCGGAACTTAGGTAAATACATGTGCCGTACCTGTTTTACCAAGCATGTAAACCGATTTTCGACATAAGTCCATGGTGATGGCCTTCCTTTTCCTCGATGCACTGCCATCAGAAGAGTCCTCCT
>JARVGS010000835.1:15814904-15825973 GCA_031762315.1 Hypsolebias antenori | reverse complement strand
GGGATGCTAGTGACGCCGTCCTCCTCCGTACAGTACTGTATTCCTCCGCCGCTGCACCACGTACTGTATTCTTCCGCTGCTGCGCCGCTGCGCCGCTGCGTATTTTCGACGTAAGTCCATGGTGATGGCCTTCCTTTTCCTCGATGCACTGCCATCAGAAGAGTCCTCTTTGCAGTTTGGGAGCCATAATGAAGGGCTAACGAAGGGCTGATGGCCTACTGGGATGCTAGTGACGCCGTCCTCCTCCATACAATACTGTATTCCTCCGCCGCTGCACCACGTACTGTATTCTTCCGCCGCTGCACTGCCGTGCTATGACGTTTAACGTCGTAAAACTGTCGTAAAAACTGATGTAAAACCGGCGTAAAACCGACGTAACCGCGCAACTTGAATAAGGGAGATGCGTCGTAACATCATAAGACGAGACCGTCGTAACCCAAGGACTACCTGTATTTGGAAATAAATCATGTCATCCCTACAGAGGAAGTGCAGTATCATCTGATTTGTGGACTTTGCAGGAGCAGAACAGTTTTTAGTATTTTGAGCAACACACTGAAGTCAGAAATGTTCCTCAAAGCGTCCTTTGGGGAATTTATATGACAAAAATGGAACAGCTTGAGAGGAAAAAGTCAAATAAAAAAGGTCCTTTTCATCCCATTCACAAGATAGTTTGGTAAAATTCTTGACAAACATGAAATTAGGTTTTTCACAGCGAGTATTTTTGCATTTTAAGACCTCCAGCTGAGGTCACGACCTGATCTCTTTGCTACAAGTACCTCTGAACTGCAGTGACTTGTGACTGCGTTACAAATCTTTCACTTGAGGGGAAATTTAGAGGAGTTTCCCCTCCACTGTAGCTCCATTGTCATCCAAGGTTTTAAAAAAGGGAGAAAATATGTTTGATGAATACAGTCATGTGACCAGAAGGAATGACAACCATGACCCATTTGCACGATGATAATTAACCGTCCACAGCCACAGGGCGATGACCTCCAAGCAGGGATCAAAACAAACTCACTCAGTTTAAAGCTCTCTTTGTTAGACAGAAAAACACTCTTAGATTTCCATGACATCCATCGATGTCTTCATTCGGATGGCATAACGGTAATAAAAATATTTTGTGTTTTATACAAATATAATAGGTGCTGTGTAAAGGAGAGCATGAATACTTTATTGTCTGAGCAGAACTGGGACTTTTCTGATGTATAACCCTGAAAAATTGAAATCATCGCATCAATAAGTTTCTATCAACTGTAACAATCAACCTCGAGGGCTCATCATGATCAGATTTCACATCATCGCACCACTCATTCAATACAAGAACATAAGGTGAACATTATGCCTACTTTTTGATTGCAGAATCATTTTGGCTCGCCTCTAGGCATTTTTTTTTGTTGTTTGCTACACAAGGTAGACTGATTTGTTTTTTCCATCTTTTTTCAGTGGTTGTGTAATCGGTTTGTTTTCACCAGAAGCTACTGACTTCTTCATCATGTCACATGAACTGTGTACTTTATTAAGGGGAAAACCAACTCACCAGCAGCTTCACATCTGCAGTGATGGTATTATCTGTGACAAACATGTGTGAAATGGTACTTTTCTTAAAGTTAAGCCCATTTTACTAAAATGGATCATAACTTAGTGCAAAATAAAATTAAAATGATTGGTCATTATGATTGTTGAAAACACAAGAATATTTGTTGTATTGCAGGGTAAACAGTAGCAACACATAATACCAGGTACCTGTGCTGTGTGTACCTGGTATTGTACAGTACATTGCGTATCATGTACAGTCTAGGTAAGTACAGGACAACAAGTCACCTCATAATCCAAACTGGTATTATCTGCTACTGCCAAGATTTGCGTTTGCTTAATGTTGTATAAATTTGGTGTTTTATGGTTAGTTTTAGTTTAAAACTAAAAAAGCTTTTGTAGGTTTGCTGCCTCAGCATTTTTGTTTTTGTTATAATTTACTTTTGGTTTGTGAGAAACTTTAACCAATGATCAAAGTACATGCTCAGTAATCCAGGTAAAAATCCAACAAAGTTCAGTCGGGTCATCCAAACAGTTTCCTTTATTTTTTTATGTTTCCCCCTTCATTCAAAGGACTTCATCAGTCAAACAAGCCACGACAAACCACATAGTGGACCAAACAGGTTGCTGGTGATAAGATGGCTTCTGGGGCCTACCTTCTCCCCCATCGACTCCTCTGAGGCAGCCATGGCCAAAGTGGCTCAAAACATCAAAGTTCTTTGTGGCAATGTATGTTTCTCAGACTGATTAAGTCCTTTGTACAAAGGACGAAACGCCTCATCAAAAAAAAGAAACCGTCCAGGTGACCTGACTGAACTTGGTTGAATTTAACGAACAATGTTTTTGCCCATGTTTGTGTGAGCTTGTGTTGTTTTTGTTTTTTTTTTTCCTTGGTGAAATATCTGATAAACTACTGTTAGGATTTTAATGAAACTCTCAAAAAACAATCAAAGGATGTACGGCTGCCGCTTACTAACTTTTGGACACAGTCCAGTACAAGATGGCCTCCACAGCTAATCGACATTTGCCAACATAAACGGGCAATAACGCAAGCAAGTTAAATATTGAGCTTTTAAAATAGATGGAAGATTTATAACATACTCTGTATATACAGTGGGACATTTTGCAATATCACAAGTTTGTTTTTTATTTTCTAGGTTTGACCAAAATGGCTATAATTCTGTCTTTTATCAACATAACATCTTAGTGTAAATCTGGCATAAAAAGGCAATAACTTTTTTTTTTAATTAGTCTTGACAAAATCCAGAATTCAGTTCTGTTTTTTGGTCCTTGACCTTGTTCTTGTTGAACTCTTCTTTCTTTACGTGTGACCGACTTATCACCTCTCGGATGTTCTTTATTTACCCAGTTGTGTTTCTAGCCTTTGGTGACCAGCTCTTGTTTTCAGGATTGCCACAGTTTTACAGTTTTTCTTGAGCATTCACAACTTTAAGTTCTTCCGATGTCAAACTTCAAATGACCACAACTTATTCACAATACGATATCATGCCTTTGTTTTTGGAACGGTGCTTCCAGACGGTGACTCAGTTGGTGGAGCTGTTGCCTCTCAGCAAGAAGATCGCCAGATCAAATCCTGGCTGGGGACATTTCTGGGTGGAGTTGGTATGTTCTCTCCGTGCATGCGTGGGTTTTCTCCGGGGTACTCTAGTTTCCTCCCACAGACCAAAAACATACATTTTAGGCTGATTGGTAACTCTAAATTGTCCCTAGGTGTGGGTGAGAGAGTGAATGGTTGTTTGTCTCTGAACTTTGTTGGATTTTCTACCTGGATTATTGAGCATGGACTTGATGTTTTGAACCGCTTTGGCTATGGCTGCCTCAAAGGAGTTGACGATGGAGAGGGTGGACTCCAGAATCTTATCACCATAAAACTGGTTAGCCCACTACTGTATGTGAGTAAGCCACTTATGGGACTGAGTTTGTTGTGGCTTCTTGGACAGATGAAGTCTTTGGATGAAGGATGAAACGTTTCAACAAAAACAGAAACCGTACAAGGGACCTGACTTTGTTGGGCTATTTGCTTTGTCTCTATGTGGCCCTGTAATGGACTTGTGACCTGTCCAGGCTGTCCCTCACCTCTCGCACAGTGACTGCTGGATATGGGCACCAGAGAACCTCATGACCTGAAAAGGAAGAAGTGGTTAAAGATAAAGGATGGATGGATATCATTGCTAAACAAATAAGAACCTGATCTGCAGTGTGCGTATAACTCTTTGACATACATCAGTCATACAGAGAGACACTTTCAATTGTGACTCCTGCACTACGCTGCACCTCAGCTTGTGGGGAAAGAAATATAGAGGTTGTGTCTTGATGGGGAAGCAGAAGAAAGACAAGATTAGACGTGGAAAACCTGGCGCCGTGGCGGTGAGCTCTAAGCGCTCTGGCTCCACTTCCCTCGCTGTCTGCGCTGTAAGACGGTTGAGCAACGCACCTAGCAGGCAGATCGGGAAAAATTCAAACAGCAAATGCCAAGATCTTTATGTGGATTCCCTACTTCCAAATAGCTTAGGATTATTCTTCGTCTAAGCTAATACCTGGTGAGGAAGTAAAGCCTGAAGGATGGGATTATTTAATATGGCATTTTTAATGTGTGACATGCTAATCACATCTCAGAACAGGAATACTTCAACCATTTAACTTTCGTCAGGGGAGGAGAGGCGGGTTTGGGGGTAGTAAGCCTTCAAAAGGAACTCTCCCCCTCCACACACACTACCCCCTCACCGTTTCTTTTACCGCCACCACCTCATGCAGCAGAAACTGGCTGCAAAATGACAATGACACATTGTCGTGCCTTAGAGGGAAAACCGAAGGATGGAAGATGACAAAGTAACCTAAAATGCACGCGCGAGGGAAGTTTCTTTTCCTTCTCTCTTCATCCGGTTGTGGAGAAACTGAGCTACCACGACAACAGGGAGTCTCTCTTAAGCGTTGCATCAATCCCAGGCCTCGTCGGCAGACAGAAGTACTCCTCTGTGCAAATCCCCACATACAGGTGCCTGAATCCCATATGAATTTGGGGGGTTCTCGCTCCGATTCGGAAGTTCAGCAAGGTGAAGCGGACGAGCCACAGTTTGTCCACTCTGAGCTGGAGAGGAAACAGAAAACCGCCGCGCATTTGACCGAAACTTCAGAGTGATTTGACATAAAGGGAACGGGCGAGGAGGGTTCAGACGCACTCCACTCTTCTATCTCCGTCATCTGTCCACCATCATTAATGGTTAAACATCTGAAGCGTTGCTATTATATGAGCATGGAAAGTTATTAAAACACACACACATTCGCTCGCACTCACGCCCTGCCCTAGAGTCTCCCTGTCTTTAAGGATTGCGCTCTGATAGTGGTGAGGAAATCAATGAAGGGCCTGAGAGCAGCCGGTCTGGCAGACTTGACACGCAACAGAGGAAGGTAAATTATTGGAACTTTAATTACTTTGATCCGTCATGCATTGTAGCATTGTGTCAGGGAAGTCAATGCCATGACAGACGCCGAACAAAGGCCAGCGCCGCATTTTCATAACATCTTCACTCCCTTTTCCTAATGCCAGATTAAAGCCAGGGTGTTGAAGACCACAATCCCCCCTCCTCCCTTCCCTCTCTTTTGCCTCCATGCACTGATTTAGAAACTCATTTTGAAAGCTCTGTTTACCGAAGTCATTACTGAAGTCAGGGATTGAATGCTGGTCTATTATGGGCCTCTGCACCATTGCTTTACAAACAAGCACAATGCGCCGTCCTATCACCATTATCACATTGTTTGACCGTAATGTATCGCTGTTTCTTTTCACCCGTAAATATAAGTCCGTGTTTTCAGCTAAATTAAGAAGGATTTGCCTCCACAATGAAGTCTGTCCTTTTCTAAGTGGAGACACAAGAAAACAATAACAACGACAACAACAAAAAAGAAATAAATTGGCCAAGAATGAGAAATTCCTTTTTTTAAATTATCAAAGTGTGGACAAAATTACTTTAAAAAAAAAAATTTGTTACCTATTTCATGAATATTCTATCACTTAGCATTGGGAGGATTGGTCTTGGAGCTGATAAATACCCAGCATGCTAAATAATTTGGAAGTACTCTTTGTTCTACATTCAAGTACAAAGCATGAAAAAAAAGGCAACTAATATGAAGTGAACGAGCAAACATACCCCTCCCCCCATCTGTAACGGTCATATTATTGGTTTAAAGTGCAATTTGTGAGCTGAACAGGAGAAGTAAATGTTTTGTTTCAGTTCTCCCTTCATGCAATAAGTCCGCTTAAGTATGGAAGCTGAAAAGAAACGTTCAAAAATCGTCATCTGTCATCAAGAAAAGAATGCTGCTCTTCACTGGAGTCTTAATTCATTAGTGAATCGGGGATTTGCTAACTTCAGACCTAATCATCCTCCAAGGATCCCACTGAAGGTTTATATTTCCGTCTGTCAGTGGTTTCTGTTGCATTGTTTGGGATAATCCTCCATAATGTGACCAAATGGGCTTTAAAGCACTTTCCTAAAGGACGTTGAGGACACTCGCTGCTGTGACGTGTCCATGTGAATGTTGAACAAGCACGTTTGCCTTTCAGCAAATTGACAAATGGGTCTACATTTGACGACAGAAACACCAAGCACTCAATTGTTAAGACTTTTTGTTTCAAAAAGATAAAATTGAAAAAAAAAAGTCACACTTTTATAGCTGCTTGTAGCATTGTTAGCATAAAGTTGATTAATCAATTAAATCTCCATGGACTGCCAAAAGAACATGGATTTGGAGACAGTTTCCTGTGGGGGCATCTGAGAAAGGAATAGCTGAAAGACACACAAAAAAAAGTAATCCCAGAAACTTCTCTCAATAACTTTGGGCTTGTCAACATGTGTTTGGTTTAGCGTTTTTGAGTTTCTCTTTCAAAAATGGAGCCTCTTTGGACTTTTTGTATGATTATGATTCAAAATGTGATGAAAGCTGCAATCAGAAAGTGATGTACCTTGACCTTGGGAGTTCTGCTTGAATGGTTTTTGATGCTTCCACGATTGTTTTTCTGCCGTCTGCACTATATATCTGATTAACTTGTGGTTAATTTCCTCTTGCTTCCACATCCTGAATGGTTGGCTACAGTCCTATTGACCTTCTACATTTTAAAAATCTTGTCAGCTGTGGTCAGAGGAGCATGAAGCTGCTTGGAGATGGTCCTTTGGCCTTTACCTCTGACATGGTTCGCTATAATCTTCCAACAAAGTTAAGTCAGGTAATCTGGATGTTTTTTTTTTTTTGTTTTGTTTTGTTGAGATGTTTGATTCTTCATCCAAAGGACTTCATCAGTGCGAGCACCCACAACAAACTCACTCCCACAAGCAGCACACTCACATAGTGGACCAACCAGTTTGATGGAGATAAGATGGTTTCTGGGGCACACCCTCTCCCCCGTTGGCTCCTCTGAGGCAGTCATAGCCAAAGTGGTTCAAAACATCAAAGTTCATGCGTAATAATACAGGTAGAAAATCCAGCAAAGTTCAGTAAGTTCATCTGGATGGTTTCTTTATCTTTTTTTTTGGTTATTGTTGTTGTTGTTGAGACTTTTCATCCTTCATCCAAACAACTTCATCAGTCCAAGGAGCCACAAACAAACTCACTCCCACAAGCAGCACACTCCCATAGTGGGCCAACCAGTTTGCTGGTGATAAGATGGTTTCTTGGGCCTGCCCTCTCCCGTGTCAACTCCTCTGAGAAATCAATGTTTAGAATAAATGAAGTTCAATCTCAACAGCAACAAAACAAAATAAACCATCCAGATCACCTGAGATTATGGAGGACCTTGTCAAAGGTAAAGGGCAAACGATGACATATTGAGCATGAACTTTGATGCTTTGAACCACTTTGGCTATGGCTGCCTCAGAGGAGTTGACGGGGGAGAGAGGAGGCCCCAGAAACTATCTTATCACCAGCAAACTGGTTGGCCCACTACGTGAGTGTGCTGTTTGTGGGACTGAGTTTGTTGTGACTCCTTAGACTGACGAAGTCCTTAGGATGAAGAAAGAAACATCTAAAAAAAAAAGAAGAAACCGTCCAGATGAACTGACTGAACTTTACTGGATTTTTAACCTGGATTATTGAGCATGAGCTTTGATGTTTTGAACCACTTTGGCTATGGCTGCCTCAGAGGAGTTGACGGGGGAGAGGGTGGACTGCAGAAACCATTTTATCAGCAGCAAACTGGCTGGCCCACTATTTGTGGGACTGAGTTTGTTGTGGCTCCTCAGACTTATGAAGTCCTTTGGATGAAACTTGTCCACAAAAAAAAAAAAAAGAAAAGCATACAGTTGACCAGTCTGAACTCTGTTGGATTTTTTCCCCTGGATTATTGAGCATGAACTTTGACCTCTATAATCTTATGTCTGAGCTTCTCAGACAGCTCTCACTTTTGGTTTCTCTGCTCCATGTTCAATGCAGTGCGCACAACCACAGTGGCTTCTTGTTCCCTTTAAAGAGTCAGGTGAAATGCTTGAAGCCACCTGTGATACTAATTAGTTAATTTGAATATTTTTTGTAAAATAAACAACTATATATATGTATTTTTTGGTACTCTATCGCAAAGTAAAGGAATGCTGATGTGCACTGGGTAATTGCTTTTAGTTGCATCAAATCACACAAAATAATAATAATAATAATAATTTTAGTGAGTTGTAATGGCACAAATAAATTTCGATCAATAAATCAATAAATCAATCAATCAATCAATCAAATTTATTTATAAAGCACCCTTCATACTAAAAGCAGCTCAAAGTGCTGTACAGAATTATAAAACAAACACAAAATTAATGCAAACACACACAAAATAAATAAATTAATTAATTAAATAGTATGTGAAATATATAGACTGAACAGAGATGAACCAGTTCAGGAAATGCAGTTAAAAAAATGGGTCTTGAGCCTGCTCTTAAAAACAACATTCTCTGCAGCCCTCAGGTTCTCCGGCAGACTATTCCACAGAATTTATCTGTATATGCCCTACTCAAACACAAACTGGTTGACATGGTCAGCCTGGCCCAGTACAGTCTCGTATGGACCAGTAAATCCATCCAGTATGGTCCCAACCACTCGCCCACTTGTGTATAATTTCTTTGTTCTAAGAAACTTTTGAACCCAAACCGTGACTTGACTGCGAAGCTGAATGTAAGCTTTTGGAATAAAACTTCAAATGTGAAAATGCTCAGAAAGTCTGGGCGGAAAAAAAAAAAAAAAAAAAATCATACTTCCCTCTTAATTTGTATTGATGGCCTGAAAGAAACTAGCATGCTTTGCAGTTCTGCAAGGGGGAAGATGTTTAAGTGGAGATTAATTCAAATTTCTGCTTGCTCAGTACTTGTAAAACTAAAGCAATTTATATTCCTTCTCTTAACGATCCCCCCTTTCTCTGATTGCGGTAATGTAATCTAATTGTAATTATGATACTATCTGAATCATGCAGACCTTAACATGATTGGAGCTACTCATTGCATTAAAAACTAATTTTTGAATAATGATGAAAGAAGCACTGGAAAATGTGGAAGTATTACATTTTTTCTTTATCTCTATTTTGTAGGGGGATCTTGTTCTCCCTCTCATCCCCCCCTTCTTCCCCCCCATCAGCCTACAGTCATGGTAGAAATGACAAGGAGGAGTGGATTTGAAGAGTGGTGGGAGGAGGTTAGGAGGGAGGGGGGACTGAGCAGGAAGGGAAATGGACCACCCCAATTAAACGTATCGGGCTCATCAATGGCTGCAGGATACCAGTGTACTGCTGCGAACAAGTTCACTGACATCCCACGAGGTTTAGCTTATCATTCCCCTCCTACACCATCCAGCACCCTTCGAACATCCCGTTCACCTCACCCACAAAAAAGGGGGCGGCCGGGGGGGAGAGCACGCTGAGATGATAAGGGTGGAATAAAACAGTTGTTTAAAGTACGGTTGAGATGGTGCACCCAATTGACTGTGAAGAAATGGAAACTTTCTCTTAAATTTTTTTAAAGCCCGGCATAGGGAAATTTCGAAGGAAAGACAAAATGTAAAATAATAGTGGTCAGCTTTGTTTTTTTGTATTGCATTGCAATGAAAAGCAAACTCCAGGCTATAATTTATTTTGTAAGTGTGCATGTGTTTATATGTTAGTAACAAATACATAGTTAATGATTTGATTGAAACTCTCAGAAAATTAAAATGAATGTGCATCAGCAGCTGATAAGCTTCCATTGAAATAAACCAACACAAAAATGGCTAGAATTTGACTGAACTGATTACACAAGGCAGTACAACACAACAAACGTCAGACTGTATCCAACCAGAAGTGCTTAAACTATTATTAATGTATGATGCAGTGCTACACAAAGTGCAAGGTTTGATCGAGAAAGTTCCTGGAGCAACTTTGATTGTGACTAAAACGATGCGCTAATTTGGAGAAAAAAAAATGATAATAATAATAATTGATTTGACAGTATTATGTGTTGGGGTTCACTCTCAGATACCAGTATACCAAATTTCGGCTCAACATGGCAAAACACCAGTGTGTTATAGAATTTTTTTTTCTTTTAAGCTTTGGTGACCATCTTTAATTTTATTTTAATTTAGTATTTATGGGGCTTTGCTCTCAGCTACCACCACACCATATTTCAGTTCAATATATTTTATAATAGCTGAGTGGTAATATTCATTTGCTTTTAGCTAAGATGACCATCTTGGATTTGTAATTTGCATTGGGATTGTATAGCAACTCGCTCTCAACTACGGCCATACCAGATTTTAACTCAATATCTCAAAGAATGACTCGGTTATAGACAATTTTGATTTTTCTGAGGTAGCTGTGGCAGCCATTTTGAACCAAAATTGCTCCAAAGCTTAATTTTGCTCAGAGACCTCTTCACTCTAGACCAGGGGTCTGCAACCTTTACAATCAAAAGAGCCATTTTATGCCTTCGTTCACTAAATTAAAAGTGTTCAGAGCCGCAACATGCTACAACTGTGGTTATCAATTGGTGGCCCATGGGCCACTTTAGGTTTGTTGGAAGGGGCTTTTGTGGCCACTAGGGCTGACATTATAAAAATAAAATAACTAATAATTTCTATTTTTACAATATAAGACAAATGAAAAAAAAGAGATAATTTTAAAGAGGGTTTGTTAATTAATAAAAACTATGAACTATACAAATCTAGGCAAGAAAGTTCACGCACAATAATCCAGGTACCAAATCCAATAATTCTCAGTTGAGTCATCTGGACAGTTTATTTTTTATAGAAACGTTGTGCAGATGACCCGACTGAGAATTATTAGATATACAAATCTAGGTGTTTTTTTTGTAATTGTGGAAAAATGAATTAAGTGTAGAAATAAAGCATAAAGTTAAAGTTTTACTCCTTATACTTGTTCCAATAGCCACATATTTACAAATGAAACGACGTAAAACTGCTAAAACTAGTAGGTTTTTGTTGTTTGTATAACAACCAATTCAGTTTTGGTCAAAGCTTGAAAGAGCCGCTGCAGAGGGACCAAAGAGCCGCATGTG
>JARVGS010000835.1:15756281-15769171 GCA_031762315.1 Hypsolebias antenori | reverse complement strand
ATACTGTATACATATATACAGTATATATGTATGTATGTGTATATATATGTGTGTGTGTGTGGTGTTTAAATGAATATGGTAACAGCAAACCTTTTCTTTCTTTCTCTTCTTGTGAGATTCATTTATGGTTAGCAGATGTTTTTCTTTCTTCAAGTTTTTTCATGATTTGTTTTTTGTTTGACTACCCCTAGTGGTCTGGAACACTTCAGTTTTCTTTGCTGGTATGTTCACTGTTTGCAGCTGTTTTCACTGTTTGCAGTGTTTTTTGTGTTTGCACATGTTTTTGTGTTTGCATTTATGCTCTTTTTATTTTGCGTTTGTTTTCGTTTGCGTTTTTTTTTGTTTGCATGTTTTTTTGTGTTTGCGTGTTTTTGAGTTTGCTTCATACATGTGTTTGCTGCATGTTTTGCTGTTTGCTGCGCATTTGCACCCATCGGCCACCGTACTCCTGGCCAGAAGAGAGCCAAAAGGAATCATATCCCTCTCATACTTGCTGAAAAACATATCCAAAGGGACCTCCCCAAACAGTGAGATGAGTGGTGATAGGTGAGCAGTTTTTCCACATATCACAGAGAAGGTGTAAAAAAAATAGATTGCCAAAAGGTTTGCAGTTTGGGACAGATCTACAGGTAGTCCTTGACTTACGACCCCCCCGACCTACGGCGCTCCGGACTTACGAATGGCACCCGATGACGTCATCCGGCAGCATACGGCACTATTTTTCAGAAAATTTCACTAATTTCCGAGTTTTTTTTGTGTTCGTTAGCTAGCTAACTGCATTAAAATACATTTTAAAGGCTCAGAATGTATGCTGGTGTTGTTTTAAGTAGTAAAAAACGTGTTTAAAAAGCCGTTACGGCTGCCATGTGCTTTCGGTTTCGAGTTACGGACGAAAATCCGGACTTACGGCGCCATGTGGCCGGCGTTCCGAGTTACGGCGGTATCGACCTACGAACGGTCCTTAGGTCCGGAACCCGTTCGTAAGTCGAGGACCACCTGTATAATGTATGCAGGAGTGTAGCTGGAGTTTGTTTACAACAATTACATGCTGGGTCCAGATCAGCTTTGATCTTGGACAACTTGTCTTTGGACCTGTGCAGCCGGTTCACCACCTTAAACTGAATTACATTGTGTCTCAGACAGATCGATGAGTAATGTTTTTTAACGATACTTCTCCTGATTGAGTCTGATGAAAATGTAACAATTTTTAAGTGGGGAAAAAGTGTTGGAACATTTAAAGTTTTGAGCTTTTTTGTTCTGTTAATGTTCTTATTTTCACAAAACAACCATCTGTTAGCAGCAGGTTTCTTAAACACATTTCTGTTCAGGAGAACAGGCTTTTAAATGTGCAATTTCTTTCTTTTCGCTCAAAAATTGTCTTTTTTTGCCCTTTAATTCAGATAATAAACACACTACAAAGCCGAACATAAAATGTATTTTTAGAGCCACTTATCAAACTCCTGAAGAGAATGAATCACAAAGATTACCTCAGTTATGTTTTATCTTTTCACAACTGTGCGTTTCTGGCTTTGCTTTCTGACATTTAAGTCGTAAGGTTTTGTCACTTAAAGCAGCTGTGTATTGCCTCTCAGGAATGTTTTCATAATTAAAAACTCTGATGCGTCTTGTCTTGGCTGGCTGCTGACATATAGTACAGTAAACTCTCCTCCTCCACAGTTTCTAAACGGATGCCTTTAAGGGAACGTCATTTTGGACAAAAGAAGTTTTTCTCTCTCTCTGTTTTTTGCATAATGCACAAAACATGTAGATTAGAAGGGAGCTTCCAGTGTTGTTGAAATGCACAGCACTGACTGCCAGCAATGCACAACGGTATAATAGATGAAACATCAGCCTGACTTTTAGAAAACAAGACCTGGGAGAAGGATGAAGGAGCCAGTGGGGGAAGAAAAATCATAGAGATGGAAGAGAAAGGTTGTCACCTTCACCTTTCATGCTTGTCATTCGCACAGCGTCAGGTCATTAAATTCACATTAGGCGTCTCTGAGGGACCTGAGGATGCTGTTAGTGCACCTAAAACTGTGTGGCAGTAAAAAGAATCACAACTTCCCGCCCTCCGTGATGGGAGGAAAACACACATAAAAGCAGCTACGCAGCACTTTGCATTCGGACTGCGGATCATTAATGTCTCTCATGTCAGTCTTTCCCCTGTTTTCTGGGGTTCCATAATGGAGACCGGGGCAACAGATAAGACAGAGGCCATGTCCATTTGTCCATCCCCCTGAGGGCAGAGCTGGATCGGAGTCAAAGTTTTATCCTGCTGCCACTGAGATGGCTTTAACTCTGGGTCTCCTGGGCCGGCTGAGTGAATCATTTATTAACGGAAACCTGCGACGGCTGTTTCAGAAGTCACATCGCGTTAGGCCAAGGTCCCCAGATTATTCAAGATTTTTTTTTAAAATGGCACTTTGTCACATGGAGCAGTAAACTTACCCTACTCACACACACATACACAACAAAAAAAATGCATCTGTCACATCTGGACTCCTCTGTCAAGGTGAAAAACCTGAAAACAATCAGCCACTTAGGAATTTTATTTTATTTTGTTTTTATGTCATTTAAAAAAAAGGCACATTTATTAATTTTTTTATATATTTTTAATGACAACAGACCTATTTATGACAATAAATTCAATTTATCGACTGAAATAAACGCAAATGAGCACTTTTCCATGTACCATTGTTTTCCAATGGTTGTGTTTAAGCTGTCCACATGAAAACACAATTGTGACGTTTAAGGATTTTTTTTTCATTCATTCAACCTTTATTTACACAGGTTAGTCTCATTGAGTCACAAGGACTCATTTTCAAGAAAGACCTGTTTTAGACAGACCACATATCAAGTACAGACAGCAATAAACTACTGTATGATGCAATTAAAATCAAAAGTACTGTCAAGGTGCCACATAAAACAAGGTATAATACTAAAAACAAGAACATATTTTTCTTAGATTTTGCTATTCACAATAGAAATTGTTTAAAATGTTTGAAGAGATCAAAGTGGACAGCTTCAGCTCTTTTTTGCAAGGTGTTCCAGGTTACAGGAGCAGAGCAAGAGAAGGCATTTTTGCCCAGTTCGGTTTGCACTGAGGGGGACGCTGCCTTGAGAGTGCATGCTGTAACTGCACTAACGACGTGTCATGTAGGAGGAGATATAAGAAGGTAGCAGACCAATGAGTGATTTATAGATGAAAATGAACCAGTGCGAGAGCCTTTGTGTAGCTAATGATGTCCAAGTGACTAATGAATATGAATTCAGAGTCCAGTGATGGGTATGATAGTTACAACCAGTTACAAACAGAGACCCAGTTACAAAAATACAATTTAGGGGACTCTTAAACTCCATTTTTGTGTAGAAGCAAGGATTGAATTGTTAAAAATGTTTTAAAAAGAAGTCTACAGAATGCCGTTCCCATGTGGCCACGGCTAAATTTCATCCTAAGCAAGCACAGAGGCAACATTGGAAAGGAAAATCTCTGTCAGGAGGATGAAACCTCCAACAGAACCAGGCTCAGGACAAACAGCCATCTGCTTCAACTGGTTGGGTTTGAGAGGACAGGAAGAAGAAAACGAACACACAGTGACAGGTCCAGGATGGAGGCCATCAGAATTTCTCTAGGTGGAAAAACAAAAGACATAATTCAAATAATTGCAAATACAAACTAAACTAGAATAATACAATACTACAATACAAGAACAAAATATAATACAATACAATACAATACAATACAATACAATACAAGAATGCAGTACAATACACTACAATACAAGAATGCAAAATACAATACAAGAATACAATACAATACAAGAATACAATACAATAGAATAGAATACAAGAATGCAATACAATACAAGAATACAATACAGTACAAGAATACAATACTGTATAATACAATACAAGAATATGACACAATATAAGAATACAATACAATACAAGAGTACAATACAATAGAAGACAAGAATATAATACAATACAATACAAGAATACAATACAATACAAGAATGCACTACGATACAATAAATACAAGAATGCGAAATACAATACAAGAATACAATACAATACAAGAATACAATACAATATAATAGAATACAAGAATACAATACAATACAAGAATACAATACAATACAAGAATACAATGCAATACAATAGAATAATACAATACAATATAAGAATACAATACAATACAAGAATGCAATACAAGAATGCAATACAATAAAATACAAGAATACAATAAAATACAATAAAAGAATACAATGCAATACAATAATGCAATATAATACAATACAATAAATACAAGAATGTAATATAATGCAATACAATAAATACAAGAATGTAATATAATGCAATACAATAATACAAAGCATACAATAATACAATACAGTACGATACAAGAATGCAATACAATACAATAATACAATACAAGAATGCAAAATAAAACAATACAATAATACAATACATACAATACAATACAAGAATGCAATACAATATAATACAAGAATGAACTACAATACAATATATTTTTTACCATTTATTTATCCAGGTTATTCTCACTGAGCCATGATAACTCATTTTCAAGAGAGTACTGTTTTAGGGAGCAGATGGTGAGGTGTTGAGGGCCTTGTTCAGGGGCCCAGGGTGGAACAAATGAGGGTGGAGGCAGGTGTGGGTGTTTCACCTTTTTCCACCCACATTTTTCGATGTTGTCGGTACCAAGGCTTGAACCGGCAATCTTCCGATCACAGGCCCACCATCTCTAACCACTGCACCATCACTCCCCAATACAATTATAATACAAGACAAGACAACAATACAATACAATACAAGAGTACAATGCAGTATAATATAAACTAAAGACTTTCAAGACAAATCTGTTTGTAACTTGTGCACAAAATATTTGCAGAGGTTGATCCAAACCTTCAACAAGAAGCTGCTGGGTTTTTTAGTGACTCGTTTTCACTCCATTCTTACGAAAAGATGAATTAAATTTAAACGTGTGACATGATTGGACAGTAATTCAGCAGCTGGGTGGCAGCAATGACCTTCGGCATGTCTTCCTGGCCACATCTGACATTGTCCCCTCCATTTGCCTGCATAATATAGTTTATGAACAGCAACTTGGGGGGGTTTATAGGTTGGTGTTGGACAGACAGCTGTTGTGTTTGGCTCCTGACCAGAGGCCTAATAATACCGGCATGAGTGCAACATTACCTGCCAGCAGCTGCCATCCAATCCCATGATACCAACCCAACAATCATCACTCAAATGTGAATGAAGTCACTGATGATCATTTGCTGTTCTGAGATATTTATATAACTTTTGGTCCCATCCTGCATCCTGTATCCCCTTTTGAATTGTAGTAAAATGAAATATTTTTGTAAAGTTGCTTTTTTACAGGAAGTTGTACACTCAGAGTTTCTGACCTCTGGCAGATAATATTGTGTTCTTACTTTACAAGCAGTTTCCTCTGCTGCTGCAGCTTGTGTCAAACACTCAGAGCATTGGTTTATCCCTTTTTGCTTCTCATTTGTCATCTTTACACATGAGTTGATCGCAGCAGCTTGTTTCAGTCCCCCCCACCTCCCCTCCACCTTCAGCCGCGTCCTGCAAGCAAGACAGCTGTGAAAACAGAGTGGAAGCTGTGCAGCCAGCAGAGAAACGGTGCTGTATCTTCCAATTTTAACCAGATTTTCTAGGGATATTAGAGGAAACAAAAGATGCCACATCTCAACGTTCAAAGCTCCGACCGATAACTTTGATGCAAGACTTTTCCCGAATCAAAAGATTTTGAATAGCTTCCTTACGTTTCAAGTGAGGTGCCACTTAAAAGCTCCATAGATTTGCATGCTCGTGGTTGTGTTTAGCATATACAATAAGAAGCATCTGCTTAAGATGTGAAGATCCCAAACTGAAAGGATTGTGTGTTCAACAATAAGACTTAGACCAAAAAAAGCATTACAGCAGTTTGTTGTCACTTTTGGGTTTATGAGTTAGATTTTTTTTGTGCCTAACAGTTAAACAACTCATAAAGTATAGCCAGAGCTATTCAACTGGCGGCCAACTCAGACCCATGGATGAACGCAAGTCGACCCACAAGTGGCTTCATTTTAAAATAAAACTAGATTTTGAACCATAAAACAAACATTTAATGACAGTAACTGATATCTGGCCCCTGAGCTCTTGGTTTTCAAAAACTGTGGCCTCTTTAGTAATTTACTTGAATAGCCCTGCTATAGACCTTGAAAGAATGCAAGCCACCTACCGCTTTTCCTGATATATATATGTATAAAAAAATCATCTAATAATGAAAAGGAGAGGAGTTTTGATCCAAATATTTATATTGTGAGATAAATAAAGATTGTACTCCATTAATTTCCAATGGGGAAATTGAATCTCTGCATTTTTTCTATTGTGTATGCGACAAACACATGCCATCTAAGGCACCCAGGTATCAGCTGATGAACAGCTTTAAGGACCTTGCTCTTAGAGCTGCGATTTCTAACCCGTGCTGGTCCAGCCCAAGTCGAGACAAAGTAATGTGCTTGATGAGCGGGCCAGGTCGGTCTCGGGCTTTTGATATGGTTTTACGAATCATACAGCACAAAGAAAACTAAAGAACGCACAATATAAAATTGTGTTAAACTACTTGTTGATTAGCAGGCAAGTCCGACCAGCCATTTTAAAGAGGTTAAAAAAAAAAAAAGTCCTGTTAAACTCAGATGGACAACGGGATCATCAGCCGTGTGCATCTGCAGACAGGCTGGTTGAAAGAGGTAAAAAAAAAAAAAAAATCCAGTTAAGCTTCAGATGGATCGGCTGATCACCGGCCACACGCATCTCCACACCCTGCTTTCATCTGAGGTGAAAGAAGTAGCAGCATCTGCAAAAGCCAAAGCGAAACAAGAAATCTTAGATCTTCCTTTCTTTGAAATACGTTTTTAAAACTATCATGTCAAACTGATTTGCTTACAAAAGCAATAAAAGCTTAAATTAAAAAAAAAAAGTTTATTTTTATTTATTTATTTTTTATTTTTTATTTTTTTTATTGTGTTCAGACCTGTAATTGGTTAGGTCCAGTCGGGTTTGAATAAAAAAAAAAAACTTTGGGCTCGGGTCGGGTCAGATTTTTTTAGGCCCGAATGCAACTCTACCCAGAGTGGGTTGAATTAGGGTGGAAGCAGGTTCAGGTGCTTCACCTTTCCCACCCACATTTTATGTTGTCAGTCCAGGGGTGTTGAACTAGTGACCCACCAATCATATGATGCACCTTCTCTAACCGCTGCGCCACCACTCCCCCATGTGAGATCTTGTTCAGAGTATATGTTCAGGATGACTGTTACTCCAATTTAACTCCATGTTTGTAAAATTATTGATGAAGCCATTTTTGTGTTTTCTTATGTTCATTAACTGGGGCGGCCATTTTGAATTGGGTTAACTCCAAAACTAATCGGTTGTCAGTGGTGGAAAAAGTACTCAAACACTGTACTTAAGTAAATGTACAAATAAACAGACAAAAATGTACTCTAGTAAAAGTAGAAATACCATATTAATGGTTTTACTTAATAATAATAATAATAATAATAATAATAATAATTATAAACTTTATTTGTATAGCACCTTCCTACAATGCCTTGCATTGACCAAGGTGCTGAACAGGATAAAAAGATACAAACTGGTAGAATAAATCAGTGGAAAATAAAAACACAACAGCAATAAAAAAAATAAAAGGGCAGTGGAAATAAAAATACTAAATACTAAAATACCAAAAGAAATAAAAGTTACAGACTAAAAGCTTTTCTAAACAAGTGGGTCTTCAGTCTGGTTTTGAACAGGGTCAGATCAGAGGTGGCTCGCAGGGTATTTATCAGGATATGCTAATTTTTTTAGAAGGACCTGTATAAACATTACAAATCCTGGTGCAGGGGGTGCATAAATATGTGAAGAGAGTTGGTCTGAGGACACAGCCCTGTGGTACACCTGTGCTTAGTGTTGATGGATGGATAAATGATACTGTAAATCTTGTTTCACAGGTTCCTGCTGTCCCCCTGCCTCCTCCCAGACAGAGCGTTACTTCACCTGTGAGACAGGAGAGCAGCTCCAGCAAAGGGTTTGAGCTCCTCCTCAATGTGCTCAACAAAGGAACAGGCCCTAAGATAAAAGACATGGTAAGTTTAAAGGCACCCTCATGCATTCACGTTTCTTAGCAAAAGAAAGCAGTTTGGTTTGAGCTGTTAAATACCCTGTTTATGCAGCTCTGGTTAAGTGAAACCATAGCATTTCCATTGCGTTTCAACCTTCCTGTACACAACAACAGCGTTCATTTGACACCAAAACGTTTGAATCCCGATCTCAAGAGAGATTTTTGGAGACCTTCACTCTTTAGACCCATCCAGTGTGCCCTTATTGGACGGCCACAGTCAACGTTTTTCTGTCCCAAATAGATAAAAGTAACGACGGATAGCAGAGTGCTCTTTGTCCTGATCACCCATTTCAACACATGACCCAACCTTATCCTCGGCCCAAATGAACATTTGTGTATTCACCTTTTTATATGAAACTGTTTTAATGCTGAGGCTAAAGTGTCTGCTTGCATGCTGCATGTCGGTAAAATACACAAAAATTTCCACACCAGCTAGTGACCTGAGACAAAAACTACAGTAGATTTAACTAGCACAGCATTACAGCGTAAATGTTTTTTTTATTACATAATTGAACCAATCTGAATGTTTACAGGAACTACCGGTAAACCTGGAAATTGTTCAGGTGAGAGGAACATAAACTTTTCTCTTAGTTTTATTTATTTATTTATTTTTAAGCTACCACCTGCTAGTTAAACCAAACATTCATTTTTACTGTCTTTTCCGCCGTACATGTCACACCGCCCTATAAGTCGCATCAGTCCAAATGTGTCTAATAAAGTGGAAAAATCCATAAATATGTCACTTTACTGCATACGTCACATCTAGTATGTGTCACCGCTGACAACTCGGAAATGTGGACCGGTGTTGTGTCAAAAATCGATTGGCTGCCAAATGGCGGTCACGGGAGGACTTTAACAAGAATTTAAAAAGATTAACACTTAAAAACAATTAATTGTTTGCTCGCAATTATAGCAAAGGTGTGTCTCAGTTGAACTTTTCCTTAATAAATGCACTTCAACAGTCAAATCAGCTGCATTTTCAAAAGCCGATACACGGAAACACGGAACACTCAGAGGACGACTCACTGCGCATTTCGTCGAAATTTAACAAGATAACCACCTAAAACAATTATTTGTTTGCTCGACTTTATATTAAAGTGTGTCTCAGTTGAACTTTTACTTAATAAATGCACTTTTAATGGTCAAATCAGCTTCATTTTGCTGGGCGGCTCACCAAAATGAAGCTGATTTGACGGTTCCTCCAGGCAGACGACGGTGGCAGGCTATGGCAAGCCGATTGTGTTATTAATAGCAACTTTTACCTCTTACATGATACAATGGCATGCCATACAATTCGAGTGCCATCTAGCGGCTGAAAATGGTAGTGTTCAATATTTTCAGTCAGAATGAATGAACACGGTCATATCGCAGCCAAAAATTGGTTTATAAATATGGGGGAAAAATCCATAAATATGTTGCTTCGGTGTATAAGTCGCAGGGCTTGCAAATTATTTAAAAAAAATGCAAATTATAGAGCGAAAAATACGGTAAGTGAATTTAAAACAGTGAAGTTTTATAAACCTTGAATTTGTCAGTGTTATATTCTTTAGTAAATAAAAGAATATTCAAAGAAAACTTCTTGTTGCAACAAGGCCTCGTCAAACCACCAAATACAATCTGCATCGGAAAACCAAACATTTCCAAAGTTCGTTCATGTATAAACAGGACAAAGACTTTGAAATGCTGCTGTAAGATTTACAGCACTTTTAAAATAAATTTAAAAAGTAAGATTTTAAATGGGTCAAGGAGATCATTTGTTAGCACCAGTTTTTTCTTTTGAATGTAGAGCACGTCTTTGCTTTTCTTGAGGTTAGATTTGAGTAGTTCTAGAATCTGATTAGTTTATGAGGATCTGATTTGGTAAACTCTTGAACTAAAATAAGTTAGGTTGTCTTTTTTCCAATCACTTTTTGTTGTTTTGATAAAGATTTTATTAAAACTCAATGAAACCAGGGTTTTGAGCCACAAGTGATACCTTCTGTACATTTTGACAATTCACAGGCTCCCGATGTCCCACTGCCCCCTCCCAGCCAGAGCGTTGCCTCTCCAGTGAAGAAGAAAACTGCTGAAAAGGGATTTGAGCGCTTCCTTAGCATGCTCAACAGAGGAGTCGACATCAGTTCGCTCATCAGTAATGTCAAAGAGGATCCAGAAATTCCTGTTGTCTGTGTTAAAACCAAGTCGGATCCGTTTCTCAGGGGTGAGAGCCTGCCGTCAGGAAGTGAATCCTACAGCAGTGTCAGCAGCACAGAGTCCAAAACCGGCTGGCTTGATCGAGAGGACTCTCTGCCTAAAGATATAGAGGAAAACACTGAGACACAAGGCTACAGTCTGGACTCCGGTGACCCATCAACGTCTTCCCTGAAGGTGACGAAGAAGGAGGAGGAAGAAGAAAACTCTGATTTAGAGGAAAAGCGCAAACAGCTTCAGAGCATTCTTAAAAGTCTGGGCTTGAATCTGAACATGGAGGAGCTGAGCAAACTAACGGATCGCAATCAGAGGGTGTACGGGAAGAAGCGCATCAAGAAAGAGAAGGGCGTTAGTAAGGGGAAGAATGTCAAGAAGGGGACCAACGTCAAGAAGGGGACCAACGTCAGTAAGGTGAAGAGCGTCAAGAAAGAGAAAAATGTCAAAGACAGGAGCGACAGCAAGAAGCTGGGGAAATGCAACAGAAGCACAAGATCACGCTGCTCCTCCCCCTATTTATCTTCCTCCGCCTCTTCTTATTCCACTTCTCGGTCCAGAAGTTTGAGTCGGTCCAGAAGTTTGAGTCGGAGCCCCTTTCGGGGGCGCTCTCACAGCAGAAAGCAACGCAGCCGTTCTCGCAGCAGAAATCAGCGCAGCCGTTCTCGTGAAACGAGCCAAGATGAAACCAGACGCTGCGGTCACAAAGGTGACGCGTTTCCTTTTCCTCATTCGGCAGATTACTTGTACAAGTGTGCCCAGTTCATTAACTACTGCAACACCTACAACAGTGCTATAAACCCCTACTGGTTCTACCAGCAGAACGAAAACAGTCTGCTTCCTGTTTCATCTGAAAACTACGCTGATCCTCAGTGCAGCAAGAACGACACTGCTCAGAGAAATCCAAGCGTCTACCCTTATCAAGACTTTATGGCATCAGTGGCTACAAAAATGAGTGAAGAGAGACGTCCTCGATGCCTGAAGGTCATCGAGGGGCAGACATCGCTGCGTCATCCAAGGAAGAGAAAAAGGAGATTATTATCAGAAAGCAGTGAAACTTTTTCCGACAAGGGGAAGGGACCGACAAAGGCGACTTCCTCAGACGGGAAAGCCATACCAGTGTTGGGGCGGAATTTCACCTATTTGCACCGGATTGACGTTAGTCATCCCAAAGAGGGGAGACGAAGGAGATTATCTTCAGAAAGGAGTGAAACGTTTCCTGACAAGGAGAAGGGACCGACAAAGGTGACTTCCTCAGAGGGGAAAGCCATACCAGTGTTGGGGCGGAGCTTCACCGTTCAACGTTCAGAAGAGCAAAAGACTTATTTGCACCGGATTGACGTTAGTCATCCCAAAGAGGGGAGACAAAGGAGATCATCTTCAGAAAGGAGTGAAACGTTTTCTGACAAGGAGAAGGGACCGACAAAGGCGACTTCCTCAGAGGGGAAAGCCATACCAGTGAGGGGGCGGAGCTTCATCGCTCAACGATCAGAAGAACAAAAGACTTATTTGCACCGGATTGACGTTAGTCATCCCAAAGAGGGGAGACGAAGGAGCTCATCTTCAGAAAGGAGTGAAGAGTCTCCCATGGAGAAGAAAACGGGACCGGCAGAGGTGATTTCCTCAAAGGTGAAAGCATTACTGACGGGGGTGCGGAGCCTCGACGCTCAACAGTCAGAAGAAGAAAAACCTCTGCCAGAAAAGGCCGGTGCGTCGGATGGGAGTTCTGGCGCAAGCGGAGCTAAACCCAAATCCTGTCTAAAAATCAAACCACAGACATTCACTCCAGCCTATTTGGAAAAAGAGAGGAAAGCACAAATGGAAGAGGAGATAAAGACCAGGCTGAGGACAAAGGTGCGTTTTTATTTTGATATACGCCCGTCAAAGGCGGGGGCTTATTCTGGTGTAGCGTCTGTACGTAAACTTCTGACCCGCTCTTGGTAATTTAATGAAGCTTGATGCATCATCACTAGACAGTGCGTTGCTTACATTTTTCCTCACCTCAGCTCCTATTTCAAGGTCACAAATCAAGGTCACATGTTACACAAGGTTTTTGTGTGGGTCCTTGCTACAGACTGCCGTATAATAGTTTGTCAAAGGGTGTATAATGCGCTGTGAATGGTAATCTTGCTCAACACTTGCATCCAAGTCAGAAAGTTATTTTTGTTTTAATATTAAAAGTTACGTTTCAAAATCGATGCTTCTTTTTGTTCATATTGATGCCGAAAAGCAGTTTGTTTCCTCCGGGTCTCATTTATTTATGTTATTTTTTTTTTTAGCTTCTGGATTTTACCCAGAAGGCGAAGGAGATGACGAAGCGACAATACCCAAACATCAGTGAACCTGCAGACTCTCTGGACTTTGAGCTCAGTTAATGTAAGAAAACGTACATTCTCGTGAAAAACGTTTTTTTTTTTTTTTTTTAAAATAAGTATTTATATAAACTCTTATTTTTTTACAGCTTAAAGTAAATCTCAATTTTTATTTTTAA
>JARVGS010000835.1:15599269-15613227 GCA_031762315.1 Hypsolebias antenori | reverse complement strand
CAGTATCCCCCCCCCCCCCCCCCCCCTGCTGTTCCTAGCCCTATTCCACCCAATCTACAATGCAAAAGTGAATAAGATAAAGACAGCAGGGCGGTAGTGCTGTCATTTCTAACACGTCCGCATCGGCCCGAGCCTTTTGGTCGCATCAGTAGACACACGTGGCTGACAATTCTATTTGGATCGCTACCAGCCACGCTGACCAGCCGGTTAAAAGACGTCCAAAAAAGTCCAGACGGATGACAGCGCCTCACCTGAAGCTTACCAGCTGCTGCGTCAGAAGACGCGTGCGGCCGATGACCATTAATAACTGTAATAACTATAAAATAAGGTGCTTCACCACTGCCCGCCCTGCTGTTCTTAGACTTTTTTTTACGTGCCGGACGTTTCTTTCACTTTTTCAGCTTAACAATATTTTTGGTTTTCCTGTGACTTATTTGCAGCACGACAACTGGTCAGAGCATAAATATATGCCTGATGTTCTACTGTTTGTTTTTTGTAAATCATACTGTAAATGACTTTTTTCTTGCAATTTTTTTGTGTCTTGAGTTCCTATGATATCATCAACTAGTCGACATCATCTTGACTATTATGTTACTGCCGACTTAAAAAAAAATAGTCGTTTAACCCCTAGTTTCCTCAGTGTGGACTGAACTAGGCAAAAGGGTCTTCTCTCTGCTCCTGTTTCCTGGAATATCTTGCAAAAAAAGATCGGAAGCTCTCAACCTTGACTTCTCTAAGTGGCTTCAAACATCTAAGTTCCTGGCAAAAACCAATGCAGCTATGTTCCCATTTTTAGTTTTCTACACCACCTTACAACCTAGCTGTTTTTGGTTACATTTTCGTTTGAATACCATTTTGTTTTCAATTGCTAAGAAAAAAAAAATCTCAGTTTGTACGCTTCCTTTATGAATGTCTATTGTTGTCTTTGTTATCCACTGTTGTCATCACGCTTTGTTAAAATCAGGTCTATCTTGAAAATGAGTCCCCAAGGCTCAATGGGATTAACCTGTATAAATAAAGGTTGAATGAATGAAATGCTGACTTAACACTGACACAAGTACAACAAGAGTGAAACGAAGAAAACCTTCCTACAATGCAAGTTCACCCACTGACAGTGTCTCAGATTTGGTGACAAATTGGTGTTGCTGTATGACAAGATCCACAGACATAAAGAAAGTGCCTGAGGAGAACAGCGCTGGTCCCCTTCTCTTGTCGTCCACCCGTGGAGGATCAATAGACTTGCCAAGCGTCCCGACACTCTGCCTCTCTGACAGCGGCTCACTGGAACACGGAGACGGGAATCGGTCGAGTGGTTCGGGGCGCGCCGGTCCATCATGGCATGTCACGACAACGAAATGAGTTGTCTCCAACCACCAGATCGATGGCTGACATAAGAGTGTCGAGCCGCCGAGATCGGTGGGCGCCGAGGGGAAGGAGGGCGGAAAAAATAAAAAAACATAAGGAGGGGGAAAAAATTGAGCTGGCTTCCTAAAGTTATTACCTCCACCTTGCTGTCAGAAATCACGGCGTGATGCATTACATGTGTTCCCTGTTGTGTAGTGAGCGTAAGGGGTGCACAAACAGAGGGGAACGGGATGAAAAATGCCGTTTCCGCTCCATTCGTCTCGCATATACCACTGAGTTCTTGCGGACAGGCGAAGAGTGTCAAGGCGCACTTTTGTTTGTAAATAGGCATCAGTCACCGCCACTTCTCTTTCACCACAAACTGGAAGCTTTACGCTCCTTATTCTGAGCTTTTGCGCGTCATTTTCATTCACGGAGATTATGAAAAAGCTCCATCAGGACTGTCATCACCCATTAACTTCATCTTTAAACGTCGCTCTGAGGGATCGATGCTTTATTTAGATGGTTTGTTTTTAATGTTTATCATATCTTCAAAGAGTCGTGAGGATAAACTCAATCACATCTACACATGCCGACACACTTGAGTGGCTAACAACAAAAAGAGAGTGAAATAACTCTTTGGTGTTGGACATCTGAATACCAATCCACTTCTTTAAAGCGTGAGCATGTGATGATGAATAAAGCCGGGCCACTCCCCTCGAATCATTTGATGACGATTGATCGTGACATGCTAATTTTTCAAGGGTAATTTCCAAAATGTGCCTCACATATAACGTCTGGACTTGTTAATAAACGGCGGAGCCTCATTGACTCATTCCTTAACAACCCCCCCACACCCGACCCTTGTGGCACGCGACAGTGTTCGTCTGCTCCTGGCAATAATAAATCACGCCGTGACAAGTGCCGCACTCTTAACCTTGATGGACTGAGAATCAGCGACCCCCTTCAAATAAAGCCTGATTACGCGATTGGCATCGATCATTGCTCTTGTCCTCTTCAATAAGGAGGTGCTTATTCCGCTGTTTTGACCCCCACAACATTCAGAGCAGAAATAAAAATAAAAATAAAAAAGGACAAGTCCAAGACTTCGGCTGCAAGAAAATGTTTGAATTCCATGCAGCCAAATAATTTAAATAATGATCTAATGTTTTTTTTTTTTTTTTTTTTTTAATTAATATTATTTTATCCCATTAAGAATAGTTTTACTCATGGAGTTTTTAAATAGCTGTTCATGATGAACCAGAGGACCTGAGCAGCAGGGACTGCTTCATCCGTCCATCCATTCATCCATCTTTTACCCACTTCTTCCTTTTCAAGTCACAGGGGTCACCGGTGCCCATGTCCAGCTATCACTGTCCAAGAGGTGGGGTACACCCTGGACAGGTCTCCAGCCCATCACAGGGACACAGAGAAAACACACGCATGTATAGAGAGAACATGCAAACCAGTGGCGGCTCCAGAGATATTTTTCTGCAGGTGCTAAGGGGGTGGTGGGGTGGGTAAGCATTTTACTGAGGGTGCTATGAGGGATCATTTGTTCTTTCAGTTCTCAACACACACGGATGCAAGCACAGAGGTGCACTCCATGTCTCAGACAAAAGTCACCAATGAAGTGGATAGTGACTATGTGGTATTCTGCAATTTAGTTAAAGCATGTACAAACATGACTTGTGGCATGACATACAAACCGTTACAATAAATCCACTGTATTGTTCCCCCATATTGTATCTGTGTATAAGTGGACGATTTCAGTGCACAACGCTGAATGCACTGCAAAGTCACAAGGTTGAGTCAGAGTCAGAGAGTCTTTATTGTCATTCGCACCACATGTGGTACATGTGATGGAACGACATTATGTACACAGGGTCCCAGTTACATCCAACAATAAAATGCAAAAGAAAAACTGTAAAAAGATCTAAGATAGGGAATCGTTCACTCACCATCAGAAGTCTTCAAAACAGCACAAGCCGCCTGTTGTGAAATCTTTGTCCTTTTAGAAAATGCTAACAAGCAAACCAAAGCATGACATCCCTACCCACGCTGTATTCCTTCCGCATTTATCACGCCAGCCTTTGTTAAAACTTTTCAGTTGTGCTCCAAACAGCCGGGTACTTTTGCAGAAGTGGTCATCTTGGTCCATCTTAAAGACTTTCTGCTTAGATCCTCCAGCAGTCTGGTGCTAGCAGTGTTAGCATTCTCCGCAAATGTGGAAGGATGCAGTGGTGTAGTCTACGTGATGCGCGGGTATACGGAGTATACCCACTATAAAAGCTTGAGAATTTCAGTATAACCACTAAAAAGTGCCCAGTGATATGACATATCATTGGGCATGTGACATTGATACGCTAAATAGTTCCGTAACAATCTGTCTGTATGTGGCGCTTGTTTATTACTAGGGATGCACAATATTGGATTTTTGGCCGATATCCGATATGCCGATATGTAAAAACTTATTTGGCCAATAACCGATCCCGATATTTTCTATATGTTCCTTTGTCAGAACATAGCCGTCTTATTTAGGCTTATTTGATACAAAAATTGTGCAACAGCTGTAAGAGCTGGTGACATATATTCAGTAACAGTCATATGATATGCACTTTGACTTATATTAAATGAAAAGCGTTAAATGTTATTTATTAGCTTTAGTCACCTGCAATGCTATCTCACTTGTGGAAGCTTGTTCCAGGTTCCTAGCTGCAGTGTGAAATCCTCTGCACTCTTGTGCATGAAGGACAGACTTTTTAAGTTCAAAGTTTTTGACTACCCATTGTGCTTTAAGACCAATCATGTTAACGGAGCTAACACGACATCCAAATGTCTGCGGTAAAACTCACCTAAGTGCTTTCGAGTATTAGCTTCTCAATGACAATGGAAATGACAGCTTGTAACTCGGGAAACGTTACGTTGGAAAAACATCTCCAACTGTGGACGATGTAGCGAGGCTCAACGTAGTACATAAATCTTCATAATTTGACATCCTCACCAACATAAAAATAAAACTTCCACACCGCCGACATTTTGAATTTTCCTCTCCCCTGTGAGATCAGGTAGGCACAAGCGACACTATTGCATTGTGCTGCCGCCGCAGGCAAAAACAGCGCCTTTTATAACGGCGAGTTATTTTAATGGAACGTTCGAAATTGAACTTTAACGTTAATATCGGCCGATACCGATACCATGCCGATAATATCGTGCATCCCTATTTATTACATTCACTTATCTAGCAAATTATTGTATAATTCTGTACTTACTAAGTACTTGACCACGTTTTGCTTTGATACTGTTATAAATTATATAAGCATATAAGCATCAGAGAAATTCGGAAATGTTCAATAAGATAAAAAAAAAATAATAAGAAATTCACCAATACATTGTACTAACCGGTGTACTTTGGTTTCTAAGCACAGTATACCCACTACAAAAATGTAGACTACACCATTGGAAGGATGGTAGTAGCTTCTTCCAAATTATTGCTTCTTTGTTGGTCGTAGTCTGCTACCAGAAATTCCTCCTTCTCTGATTTCATCCTAGAAAATCTGGGTAACAGAAAACGGTCCATTTTTGCATTTCGTGCTCTTTTCAAATGTTTACTGGAACTTCCAGGCCAGACATAAAAATTCACGTTCACTTCCTGTTGTGATATTGGATTTTTTTTTTCACTCCATATAATTATTATTATTTTTTTATTAGTTGTGTTTTGCAAGGAAAATATCACAACAACCACATATTAAATAATATTAATTTAGATGAAAAAGAAAATAATCTGGTATTTTCTTGGGGGTGCTACGAGGGTGCCATGACTTTTCCAGGGGAAGCTATAGCACCCCCTAGCGTCCTCCTGGCATCGCCGCTGATGCAAACTCGACCTAGAAAGGCCCCTCGCTGGGATTTGATCCCACAACCTTTTTGCTGAGAAGCCCAGGACTGCTTCAAATCAGGCAAAGTGCTGTGAAGCGGTATTGAATTCAGATTACTAATAATCTAGCATTCATAGAAGAATTCACATCGCTTCTTGTATTGCATGCCAAAAACACAAATATTTTACAGATGAGGTTGAATGTTTGCTACTACAATGCAATTGTTTAGCTCAGTGTCTGTTAAACTGACTGAGCTAAATTTAGTTTAGAGTTTAAGATCAATTAGCAGACTTTTAAGATCAATTAATTGCTACCATTTTAAATCAGGTTGACTCTAAGACAATGCAATTGTTACGTGCGGATGCTTACCTAATGCTAAAATGTAGCTGAACATCTTTAAAAACGACAACGTAATAGCCATTTTTGTGTTTGCCAACATCATTTAGTTGTGGCAGCCATTTTGAATTTGGTTGACTCCAAAAGTTAACCAGTTTTAGATGTACATTTAATAATTATCCTATGAGAGATTAATTAAAAATTGTCCAGTAATTCATGTGCTTATTTGCTAACAGACAGTCAAACATGTTCACACAGAGACATGATCAAACACCTTTTAAACTAACTTTAACAGATTAATAGTAAATATGTTTATCTGTATTTTAAAGTGAATTTGTCAGTGTTCAAAACCACCCAACAAAACAATTTAATATTTTTTTAATTTATTTTCTTTTGTTGTTGATTAGAGATTATTTTTGACAGCTTTACTAATGTGTTATGATTTTAATAAAAAAATGGCAGTTTCAACATAACCTTGTGATCATAACATAAAAATAAAATTGAAAAAAGTTAAAAGTGAAAAAAAACACAGGTTAAACAGTGCCAAAGCAGATTTATTGGTCATGTGAAGCTGGAATACTTTGTTTTATTTTTACTTTCATCACACTTTCCGCCTCTCAACGAAGCCAGGCCGGCAAAGCCACGGGTGCTACCTCCGGTCCGGCGCGCTGACCTGTCTGTCAGAGTTACTCACAGGGGGTTGAATGTGCCGTGACAGGTGCCAATCTGCGGCGCCCGGCGATAACGGTGTCGCCCAGCCGGCGCTCGGAGGCGACCTTTGCAGCCGCCTTTACAGATGCCAAACATTTGAAGTTGTCGGACTGGTCTGGAAATAACAATGGTGTCGGTGCATTTGTGGAAATCCTGAAATGTGTCTCGTACGTTCTTTACGTTTGATTTATGGGTTCTAGGAGGAAGTGATAACCTGTTAATGCTTGGACAGATTTCTTTGTGCGCATGTTTGTGTGACATTTACCTTCGCTGTCACATGAATTATGCATGAGGCTTTTGATGCTTCAAATATCCACTCCTGTACAGTGCAGTAAAACAGTGGAACTTGTACTTTATTTCACCTGGAAGATAGTCTATCAAACAGTAACTAGAGAAACTGTGTTTTCTGCAAAAATGCAGTGTGAATGCCTATTGCTGAAGAACATGCTAAAAACAGCTAAAATTAGCTAAAAATACTGACTTATAGCGGAAATTGAAGAACAAGCCTAAATTAGCGGAAGCAAGCAGAAAGAACACATATTTGCTAAATTGGGTTTAAATAAGAAGAAATGAGCACACAATGTTTGAAATTAGCTAAAAACAGCTGAAATTATAAAAAAATAGCTGAACATTAGCTGCAAAGGCAGAAAGAGCGGAAATGAGCTAAAAATGTGGAATTAGCTGAAAAAGCTAAAATTAACATAAAACAGCTAAATAGTAGTTGAAATAGCAGAACGAGCTGAAACTAGCTGAAAAGACCATAACAAGCTGATATTGTCAGAAAGAAGTTTATTGGGCTGAAAGTAGCAGAAATTACCACAAAACTTGAATTTGGCTGAAAACAGCAAGAAATTTGCTAAAAAGTTAAAAAGTTAGCTGAACAGGTAGAACAAGCTTAAATTAGCAGAAGAGAGCAGAGAACAAATGTTTACTCAGTTAGGCTGAAATAAGTCGAAATCAGAGAAGAAAAGTGGAAATTATCTGAAAAAAGCTGAAATTAGCAAAAAAAAAAAAAAAAAGAAAAAAGAAAAAAAAAAAACAGTTGAAAAGTAGCTAAAAATCTGAACTAAATTTAAATTACTGTGGAAAGGGTACATTTTACCTGAATTGGGCTGAAAAAAGTTGAAATGAGTGCAAAAAATGTGGAATTAGCTGAAAAAGCTAAAATTAGCATTAAAACAGCTAAATAGTAGCTGAAAAAGCTGTAACGCAGAAATAAGCTGAAAGGAGCATAACAAGCTGAAATTAGCAGAAAGAAGTTTGAAAAATCACAAAAAGATTATAGTTAGCAGAACGAACCTGAAAGGAGTATAAAACAGCTAAAGAAACAGCTGAAATTTGCTGAAAGTACCTGAAAAAGGTTTTAAGGACGCTAAACCAGAACAAAATGTGAAAGGAGCAGTAAAAGGTTGTAAACAGATCTAAAGATTTGAAGGATTTAAAATGAGCTCAGTTTATTTTCTATGACGAAAAACATGGCAGAAAAGGCTAACTATTTCAAAAAGCTAAAGTTGCACCAATACCAAAAATCATAGCACCCTTCTCCTGAACAAGCTGAACGCTTTGATCTATGAGTTGTTGAAATGGCACAAAAATTGTGGAACGAGAACAATGCCCAAAAATGCACTGAAGAAAAATGGATCACAATAGAGTGAATGCTTCATAAACATTCACACAACTTTCATTCAACCTTTATTTAGGCAGGTTAATCTCACTGAGCCTCAAGGACTCATTTATTCCTAGTCCTTAGTACTAGTACTAGTCCTTCCAAGATGTGTTTTTAGTCAATTGAGTATCAGATTACAAGCTCTTACACAAAATTAAACCAGGTCTTTACATCAACGTGTAAAAGGAAATGGATTATCAGTTGAATGCTGCTTGTCAAGAAGCCCAGAAACATAAACTATGCTTCGTTTCCCAAAGGAGACATTTGGCATTTTTGCTCACGTAACTCCTTTCCTGTTTACACGAGGGTGTGTGTGTTTGTTGGCTGAATAGAGGAGGTGGTGAGGGGTAGGAACAGGTGTCAGGAGTCTTAAAATGGCGCAAAAGACATACACACCAACTGAAATACACCTTCGTAAATTTTACACAGGAATGTTTCTCCCGTAAATGTTCAGTGGTCGCATCGTATTCTGAAATTGCACACCTGTTACTTTCATAGAAATGTGTACTAAACATTGTATGTATAAGAATGACAAAATACAACCAAATATTGCATTATAGTTGTTTGTTGATGAAAGCTTCAAGTTGTCAGAAATCAAACTAACAAAGACCTTAAAGAACTCCTATTGTGAGGCATGAAATGCAATCTGCATATGTATCTAGTTTAACTCAGCTTTATAATTTGAATGCCTCACTCTCTGGTCTTTGAATTTAGAAAGCTCCTCGGATGAGAAGCACAACATCTTCTGTTACAAATAAAGTCAAATTGTTGTTCTTGTCTTGAACTTTTTTGAATTTATTGGTACAATGTTTCACGTTTTAATACTGTCCTTTATCTGTTGAAACAACAAGAAAACTGGTGGCATTTAGGTTCTAAAATAATGTCCAAAGGAGGGACAGTGGGTATATTGGTAGAAGGATTTTAGAAATGCAGCTGCCAGGAAAAAGACAAAGAGGAATGCCAAAGGGAAGATATACCCGTATGGATGCAGTTAGAGAGGACATGGAGGAAGTTGGAGTGAGGTCAGAGGATGCAGAGGACAGCGATGGAGGAGGATGACTCGCTGTGGCGACCCTTGAAGAGAGAAAAGCCGAAAGAAGTTTTGAGGTTCTTTATTGTCATTCACATCACATGTGGTACATGAGGTGGAACGAAATTGTGCACTCAAGGTCCCAATTACACCTAAATAAAGCAAAAATTTAAAGTACAAAAAAACCCAGTACAGGTAGTCCTCGACTTACGGCAACTCGGATTTACGACCGCCTCCTCAGTGACGTCATCGCACCTCCCATTGACTTTCTGTGCAGTATTCTATGTGTTTTTTGAGGGTACTGTGTTAGCTAAGCTTGGAAATACAGTACTGTACATGTTTAAGCTACAGAATGTACGCTGGTGTTGTGTTACGTTGAAAAAAAACGTGTTTAAAATGCCGTTTACCGTTCTTTTTCCGACTTACGGTCAAAATCCGGACTAACGATCGCCACGTGCGATCAATTCCGACCTACGTTAAATTCGGGTTACGTTCGGCCCGTAGGAACGGAACTCGAACGTAAGTCGAGGACTACCTGTATTTTAAACAAGCTGTCAGTATTTGTATATATTATTATTATAATTATATTATTATTATAATTATATTATTATTATAATCATACTATATTATTATCTTAGCAAATAAATTGAAATTAAAACTGTGTTTCTTTTCAGCAATAGATACTGTTTAACTTTGAACATTAGGCACCTTGTAACTGCGACTTCCCTTCCCTCCACTGGCTACTGTGGCATTATTTAGATGAATGCTCCTACAAGCACCTTGCAGATGTTGGATGCTGTCTATGATGGTGCGACACGATTCATAACTGGCTGTAACTACCTTACCCACCACTGCACCCTGTTTTCACTGGTTAACTGGACGTCATTAACTTCGTAAACTCTCCCACTAGCACATTTTCATCTTTAAATCACTTCTTGATCTGTTTCCTTCATACATCTCCTCCTACATGTCACTATGTGAGTGCAGCTACAGCGTGCACTCTCAGGACATTATTACCTGCAGTGTTTCCTCAGTGCGGACTGAACTAGGCAAAAGTTTCTTCTACTCCGCTCCTATTTCCTTGAATATCTTGCAAAAAGATCTGAAGCTCTCGACCTTGACTTCTCTAAAGGATTTTAAACATCTGCTAAGTTCATGGTTAAAAAAAAAAAATAACGCAGACGTTCCTGTTTTTACTATTTTACATTGCTTTATAATATAGCTGTTTTTGTTTAGTTTGCAATATAATTTATTCCATTTACTTTTCATTTTAGATGCATTTCATGATTGTCTACTGTTGTCATCACTCTTCGTTAAAAACAGGTCTCTCTTGTAAATGAGTCCTCGAGGCTCAATGAGACTAATCTGTATAAATAAAGGTTGAAATTAATTGGGGGAAAAACGTATAATTTTGTTTTTGTAATTAGCTCTCACCCAATCTTCCTGTGCCAGCCATTAGATTAATGCAGAGTTTATGTTTCTGAATTGACCACTGGACTTTCTATTATCTTAATAAAACATGCATATAAATTTCACTGTGGTTCTTAAAAAAAATAATAAAAAAAATAAAATAAAAAAATAAAAGTACTTTTGATTCCTTTTTTGTTGAGAAATTCTCTTTGTGCCACTGCAAAAAAAGTTGTTTAAATTTTGCTAAGATGACACTGGCTACACTTACCTCAGTAAACGAACCTTATTAAACTCAGAAATCACTGAAAATTTCAGCAACATCCACTGTTATTTACAGTTTTTATACATCGATACACAGTACTGTTTAGCTTCAACTTTATGAAATGTCTACAGCTCTTCAGTAACTCATAATTACTTTAAATAACAATGTCATTGTATTGTTGGATGTTTATACTCTGTGAATCATAAATTGTCTGTACTACAACAGTAACCCAACCCTACAGATGTTAAAATGTGGATAAAGAAATGCATTTGTGCAGCAGTATGACAAATCCAGAGTTAGAGCTTATATAATGAACAGGGCTTTTACCTTATACTGTATTTATTGAATTGAACATTATGTAACTTAATAAAAAAAATTAAAAATGTATTAAAACCAGAACAAATGCCAGAAAAGTGAAGTGAGTTCAAATGTGGGCAACAGAAAGTGCAAAGACTTTAATTAAAATTAGCACTTAAGCTTTAGCTGCATTCGTTCTGCAGCACATTTCACAAACTCAAAGCTGAACTTTGTGTCTGTGTCTCTGGACTGTTGCTCCTTTCTTTGTTAGCTCTAGTGTGCAACGCCAGATAAAAATCTCTTTTTTACTTCACTGCACCGAACAAGCACATGGAAGCAGAGACTTCCAGGTGCTCAAGTTCTCCTTTGACAGAACCTCAAACGCCTGCGTTGGCGCTGTCAAAATAACACACCAAACGGCTCCACAGCTGACACACACGTCGAAGGTAAACAGGCATGTCATAGGCCAGGAGAGCCCCGACAGACATGATGAATGAGCCAAAGTTCCCACGAGGCGACACACATACGCAAACCTGCTCGGAGTGAGAGGAAGGTGATGTGTGGTCAGCCCCTCCTCATCACTGCAACACAGAGAATCCCATTCACATGCTGTGCTGACCCTCACACCTCTCATACTTATCACAACAATTCCACTATAGTACCAGGACTTGTCTGTACATGGCTGTGTGAAAAAAAAAAATGTGTATGCAAAAATTATATATTGTCACAAATTTGGTAAATTTGCATTACCAAAACTTTATGAATTTAAAACGGAATAGCTGCCAAACTAGAAGACATTGTTGCTTATAAAAAACAAAGTGCATATTGTAAATTTGCTTTTTTTTAAATGCAAATGTTCCCCAGGAAATATGTGCACATGCTGAATCTATTTGTGCAAATCTTTGTAAGACTTCCTGAGTTTGTAGGTCCACGTGTGCACGTATGTGTGTGTGTTGAACCCCTAAGAGAGATCAGCGAGCGAGGGATGTGACCTTGTCAGTAAAGCTGGTCTCTCTGTGTTTAGTCCGAGTAACCAAGGTGATAGCGCTATATGCAGACAGAATGTCTACACTGAGGATTTGAAAATCATAATAACACCGCTGCACTAAGCTTTATTACGCCATGAATTACTGAAACCAGCTTACAGACGTGAAGATATAATGGTTTAAACTTAGTTTGGAGTTCTGCTGTACGACTCATGATATATCCACTGTGTTTAATTCTTATGGTGATATAGTTGGTGGAAAACATGATTAAAATGATTGTTGGATTTAGCTGACATTTTGCTTGGCTTTGGTTATTTAGAATGACTGTTCAGAATCCATTCTAAGCCAGGGAAGACGAGTAAGAGTGTTGCATAAATCCTCATTCCTAATTTTACAGCACAGAATCTACTATTTCTGGTTTTAATCTAACACATAAATACATATTCATATCATACAAACTACTCTGCATTTTGGCCATATTGGCCATATTGTTTATCATGTACAGCTACTTAAAAAATCATTCCACAAAATCAGTTTCATACAAAGTTCATTCTGAGAAATAAAAGAAATGCATTGCTGAGCTTTGAAGGCTTGAATGTCTTTAGAAGATCCTACCATCCTTGATGACTGATGGAAAAACTCTTTGAGCAAAGTCAAGGAAACTTTTAAGAAGGCGAACATGTCATATATACCAATATATACATATACAGTACAGTATACTGTACTGTATATATACTGTGTATATACAGTATATATATATATATACTGTATATTTTAAACATTCATAAGGTTAAACATGCAAAGAGCAGCACAAGATGCAGCCATACAATTTATTTATTTTAAAGTTGTTTCCTGTACAAGTTTAAGTCCTTTATGAGATTTATTTTTCACAAACTAAGATCAAGCCCAGTTCAAATCCCGGTCCAGGACCTTTCTGGAGATTGCATGTTCTCTCTGTGCATTTGTGGGTTTTCTCCAGGTCCAGTTTCCTCCCACAGACCAAAAACATGCATATTAGGATGATTGCTAACTAAATTGTCCCTAGGTGTGAGTGAGAGAGTGAATGGTTGTTTGTCTCGTTTGTCTCTATGTGTCCCTGTGATGGACTGGACCTGTCCAGGGTGTGTCCCGTCTTTTGCACAGTGATTGCTGGACATGGGCACCAGTGACCTCTGTGAACCAGAAAGGAAGAAGCAAGTAAAAGATAATGGATGGATGAAGATCAGGCCAGCTTCTATCTACTACAGGTAAGATACTGACACCTCATAACTACAACATAGAAAATCACTTAAAAATGATGACCTATAGTTTACAATATAAAACTGTTACTTTAATATAATTATTTTTAATTAATAAACAGCTAAAACAGTTAAATAATTAAAAATCATCCTATTATGTGCTTAAATGCATATTCTGAGCTAACAATAGACATGACTATTATTTTACATTCAACATAAACCTTTTTAATTAAAATATATCCATACATGTGATTGTAATCCTTTACTTAACTTGAACATTTTATAAAAAAAATATAAAAATGGTTTTAAGAAGAGAGTGAGATTCTTCTTTTTTTTCCTGATGTTTGAGTGTCTGCTGATGTGCTGTGCTGTGTCCACTCATTCTTCACAGTTTTTATCCCTTCCTCTTGTCATTTTATGCCAACCACACTCTTCACAGCTCCACTCGTTCTTCTCCTTGGCTCTTCAGCCTCCACTCTCTCAATCATCATCATCATCATCCTCCCTTCCCCACATCCATTACCTTTTCACTTCATCATTCTTATTTGTTCCATTATTCATAACTCTCTCTGCTCCTTTCTGTGATAACTGCTCCTTTACTCTTAGTTTTTGTTGCCATTTATTTATACTTGCAACATTTCTTTATAATTACTAAAAAAAAAAAACCTCTACCCTTCTATTTCTGAAAATAAAATCCCCCCCTTAAGCCTGCTGTAAAAAAAAAATACAGGTAGTCCTCGACTTACGAACGGGTTCCGTACCTACAAACCGTTCTTAACTCGATTTTGATGTAAGTCGAA
>JARVGS010000835.1:15442645-15452792 GCA_031762315.1 Hypsolebias antenori | reverse complement strand
TTCTTGTATCTGATGAAACTGTTTTTTATTGTTCTTTTAAAATGAATAAATAAACATCAAATCAAATCAAATCAAAAGTTTCACACTGTTTTCTCCACTGTTCCCAGCAGAAATAAATATCCACAAACCTCCTGTCCATAACTGTAATCTTCTTGTACTTTCTTTACAGTATTCCCAGAGCGGACCTTGACGCTGGACATTGACTCAAACAATTAGGAATGGTATTTTTTCATGTCCATTTTGTGTTTAGAATAAAGACAAGACGAGCCTTTCTGAAGGCAAAGGGAGGCGGGAGACGGGCGGCACTGAAGGCAACAAAAGAGTTCCTCTTCAAGTCAAATGAGAGTTGGACTGTGAGAAACCCGGCTGAGATCACAACGGCATCATCAACTTTGCTCGGATAAATATTCGTCTGACTCTTTGTGTTGTTTACTTTCTAATCTGACCAGCACTCCTCTCGGTGGGAGTCGGGTGGATCCCCCCTCGTTTTCTGACAGAGAAAAGAACACTGTCCTCTTTGGACCTGGCAGTAATTATAATAAATTACAAGAGTGCAGCGTTGTTGTTATCTGCGGTTAGTTACCAGTACCTCCCTCCCGCTCAGGGAACACGGGGATTAAGGGAGGAGGAGGACGACGACAGTGAGGTTCCAGTGACCTAGATTTAGTCTCAAAACATAAATAAATTATTGCGTGCGTACACACTGGGCTCGAACAACACACACACTTCCCATGTTCAGAGAGCACCTTCAAAGTTGAAAATGGAATTTAATCACGGCGAGCGGAGGATTCGCTCACATTCCTGAGCACTCGTCAGCATGCATTTATGCACGCCGACTCATGCATATGCACATAATCTAATCATGAACACACATATTGATCAGCTAAAAGGAAATCTCTATCATCCGGCCAATACGTTATTTGATTCCAGCTTTTCTTACGGTGCACTTTGCGGCGTTTATGTGTTTTACGTCGCTACATGGGTTTGGACTCATCTGCAAAATAATAGTGTGAATGTTTACGAAGCGTTCACACTATTGTGATCCGTTTTTTTCGTCCGTGTGCTTTTCAGCATCTTTCTCGCTCCACAATTTTTGTGCTATGTCAACAAATCATAAATCAAAATGTTCAGCTTGTTCAGGACAATCCTAGTGTAGTTGGTGATGCAACTTTAGCTTTTTTTAAATATTTAGCCTTTTCTGTATATTTTTTGTTCTTGTAGAAAATGAACTGAGCTCATTTTACATCCTTCAAATCTTTAGATGTGTTTACAACCTTTTACTGCTCCGTTCACATTTTGTTCTGCTTCAGCTTATTTCAGCTTCCTTCTGCATAAACATTTTTTTAGCTAATTTCAGCGGTTTTTCAGCTGTTTTGTGCTCTTTTCAGTATCTTTCTGTTAAATACGACATTTTTGTGCTTTTTCTAACTTCTTTCTGCTAATTTCAACTTGTCGTGCTCCTTTCAGCTTATTTCTGAAAGTTTCAGCTTTTTCTGCAATTTCGCCTACCATTTAGCTGTTTATGCTATTTTTAGCCTTTTCAGCTGATACCACAATTTTCGCACTCAAACTTTTTTCAGCCTGATTCATCAAGAAAGTGCTCTCTCCACTTCTGTTTGCTGATTTCAGCTTCTATCTGCTTTTTCAGTACTTTTCAGCTGCCTTTTGTCCTCATTTTAGTTTTTTTCAGATAATTTCCTCTTTTTTATTTTTGGCTGCTATTCAACCTAATCAGCAGATGCGTTTTTTTCGGCTTAGTTCTGCTAATTTAAACTTACCTTTTCAGCTACCTTCTTAGCATTTTAAAGCTACTTTAAGCTGTTTTCAGATACATTCAAGTTTATCCATAATTATTGTTGCTTCTTTCAACGTAATTAATGTCTTTATGGCAATTTCAGCTTGTTTTGCTCCTTTTAGCTTTCTCTGCTAGTTTCAGCCTTTTTTGCTAGTTAAATTAGGTAAGATTTAGCTGTCTTTACACTAATTTTAGCCTTTTCAGCTCATTCCAATTTTTTTTAGCTCTTTCTGCTTCCTTCTGGTTGTTTAAAATTCATTCTGCCTTTTCAGCTAAATTTCAGCTATTTTATGCTAAATTAAGCTTATTTTAGCTAATTTACTAATTTCTTTGCTAATTTCTGCTTATTTAAACCTGATTCAGCAAATATGTGTTCTTTCTGCTTTTTTCTGCTAATTAAGGGCTTGTTCTTTTCAGACACAGTTCAGCATGTTTTTTGTTTTTTTTAAACTAATTTCAGCAGTTTTTCAGCAAGTTCTTCAGCAAAAAAAAGCATTCTGCATTTTTGCAGGAAATGTAATTTCTCTAGTTGTCCTTTATTGTTTAATATCATACATTATTAAATCAAGACTTTATTTAAGAATTCAAACACTTTATATTAACAAAATACACACAAGGCGGTCAAGCTCCATTTCGACTTATGGTCTAGTCTGAGTATCACATACTGTATTTATATAACCCCACATTGTGTAAAATGTAAATAGAAACAGAATGCCGTTATTTGAAAATTACAATAAACTATATTTTGATTAAAACATAACCAAGTAAGCACATTGAATGTGTTGTAACGTCAAAACTAAGGAATTGCATTTTGTTTTTCTTAGACAAAATAAGTTGGTTTTGAACTTTAGGGCAGCAACACATTGCTAAAAGGTTGGGATGGGGCAATAAAAGGCTGTAGAAGTAAGTGGTATAAATAAGAAACAGCTGGAGGAGCATTTAGCAGCTGATTAGGTCAATTGGCAACAGTTCAGTGAGAGGACTGGGTATAAAAACAGCATTTTAAAGAGGCTGAATCTCTCAAAAGCAAAGATGGGCAGAGGTTCAACAGTTTGCAATAAACTGTCTAAAAATAGTGGGACCATTTCAGAATAACACTCCTCAATGGGAAATTGGAAAGCATTGAATATCCCATCACCTGCAATTCAGAGAATCAAAAGGAATCTGGAGAAATCTGAGTTCAAAGGACAAGGCTGAAAGTCAATATTGGATGACCATGCTCTTTAAGACAGTTCTGTTTCTGTTCTGAACATCACTGTGTGGATTCAGGAACACTTCCACAAATCATTCTCTGTAAACGCAGTTCACCTTTTTATCTACAAACATTGCCTACAATTGTATCAAGCAGTGAAGACACCATATGTGAACATCATCCAGAAATGAAATACATACAAGTAACCCCCGGTTTCCGGTGTAGTTCCGTTACACCGGCCCGGCCGGATACCGAAAAAGCCGGTTACCGGGACCGGTGCGGCCGAAAACAAAACTAAAACCAACATGGCGGCCGTCACGTCTTTTTAAACGCCTTATTTACAATCTAAAACACCGCCAGCATACATTTTGTACCTCTAAAATGTATTTTAGAGCAGTTAACTTGCTAACAAACACAAAAAAACTCAGAAAATAATGAAAATTTCTGAGAAATACTGCCGTTTCGGCCGATGACGTCACTGGCGGGGGGGGGGCGGATACGCGAAACAGCCGGTAACCAAGACAGCCGGAAACCGGGGACCACCTGTATTACAGATCTTATTGCTCCATATTTTCCTATCAGAACACTTCGCTCTCAGACTGCAGGTTTACTTGTGGTTCCTAGAATTTCCAAAACCAGAATGGGAGGCATATCTTTCAGTTATCAGGCTCCTCTCTTGTGGAACCAACAGTTTCTGTCCATGAGGCTGACACATTATCAAGTTTTGAAATTGGTCTTAAGACTTTTCTTGTTGCTAAATCCTATAGTTATGGTCAGCTTGGGTTTCCTAAGCTGTCCCTTACTTATGCTGCTATAGGCTTAAACTGCTGGAGAACAAACTGACCACACTTTTTCACTCTGCTACTGTCTTTACTTACTCTGCTCAACCTGTGTTGTATTTGTAATTATGTTTTCTATCCTTAACATGTGTTTTTTTTCTTTCAGGTGCACCTGGACCTGTATCTGGACCGACCATTCTGTGTTTGTTTGTCTCTCCTTTCTGTCCTCTCAAACCAGCCAGTCAAAGCAGATGGTTGCTTGTCCTGAGCCTGGTTCTGCTGGAGGGTTCTTCCTTTTAAAAGGGAGTTTTCCTTTCCACTGTTGCCATTGTGCTTGCTCAGGATGGGAGACTGCAACAAAGCCAAGATTCAACATGTCTGCTGCTTCCTTAGAGACCTTTACTAATGGCTTTTCTATGTATGTGAATGTTCATGTAAAGTGCCCTGAGACAACTTTGTTGTGATTTGGCACTATATAAATAGACTGAATTGAAATTGAATCACTAATTTATTATAGTATTCTTTATTGTATGTTGAAAATATTGTTACTGTGATAAGGGCCAGTCTGTGAAAGTTGCACAAGAGTCTGCTGTGTAAAGCTGATGAGCCGATTACACTGATATGGACCCATTATATTCTCATTCAGGAAATAAATTGTCAGATCACCCAGAAACTCCTTATCTTCCTTTAAAAAAAATCAACCCAATGCAGAGTCGAGGGGTTATTTGGGCCAGCCTATTACAGTGGAGAGAAGAAGAACCTGGTTACACATCCATTACCTTTACTTGCTTTTTTCTTTTCGGGTCATGGGGGTCAATGGTGTCCATGTCCAGCTATCACTGCGCAAGGCGGGGTACACCCTGGACAGGTCTCCAGTCCATCACAATGCCACATAGAGGCAAACAAGACAAACTTCCATGCACTCTCACTCACAACCAGAGACAATTTAGTCACCAATCAGTCTAACATGCAAGTTTTTGGTCTGTGGGAGGAAACTGGAGTACCTGGATAAAACCCACGCATGCACGGCAAGAACATGAAAACTCCACCCAGAAAGGCACCTGCCTAACATTTGAACCAGAAACCTTATTGCTGAGAGGCAGCAGCTCTACCAACTGATCCACCATTCTGCTCAAAAATTTCACTGATGTCAGGATTACCATACATTCATTTTTATCATTTCAGCGCGGTTGTCAGACACTGCTAGTCTCCTATATTGTAGCCAGTGCTTGAGCTGTGTATTATTGTATTGTTCAATACATTCAAAGTCAATTTTGGCCAAGGGTTTGTCGTCTTCTGGAAGGCCAGTGTTTCAGTGGGTGTTGGCTGAGATGACCCAATTGCTTCCAGTGTCTCAAAGGTCATTGGTCATGCTGTCTAGTGCACAGTTTGTCTGACATCCAGGACTAAAGTAGTTCTACATAAGAGGTACAAAAGTAACCGTGTAAGGTCGTGTTCAATTCAAAGGGCTGTCTGTGTCTAACTATGGATGGACAGAATAATTATAAATTCAATTCAGTTTATTTATGTAGTACCAAATCACAACAAAGTTGTCTCAGGGCACTTTACAGGAACATTCCCATACATAGAAAAGACAATTACTAAAGTTCTCTATCTAAGAAAGCCAGCAGATATGTTGAATCTTCCCTTCATTGCAGTCTCCCATCCTGAGCAAGCACAATGGCAACAGTGGAAAGAAAAAAAAATCCTTTTAAAAGGAAGAAACATCCAGAAGAACCAGGCTCAGGATAAGCGGTCATCTGCTTTGACCAGTTGGTTTTAGTGGACAGAAAGGAGAGACAAACAAACACAGAATTTTAGGTTCAGACAAAGGTGCAGGTGTACCCGAAAGAGAAAAACACATGTTAAGGATAAAAAATAAAAAATAAAAACAGGTTGAGCAGAGTAAGTAAAGACAGTAGCATAGTGAAATAAATGTGGTCAGTTTGTCCTCCAGCTGTCTAAGCCTATAGCAGCATAACTAAAGGACAGCTCAGGAAACCCTTAGACATGAGATATACTGAATACAATTTTGTGAAAACTTGATAATTGCATTCAAATCCAGCTGACAAAGACCAGAAGTGATTGGACTTTCAGAAGATTAATACATAAAACATTCAACACAAGGAGATAAGAGCTCATCATCATCACAGATAAAGAGTAAAAGAAGACAAGACTCCCATAATCAAACTTCCCACCAACAAAAAGTTGCCTTCTGATGGTTTTAGAATGATGGATAGTTTATTTAAATCCTTTTGAAGTAGATTAAATGTTTAGAGGAGGGGAGAGGAATACTCACATTTGTCTAGATTAAAAATAAAGAAAGCCAGCAGCAGAAAAAGAGGAAAGAAAGAAGATGATGCTTTAGTGTGAGAACCCCCTGTAAAATATGATGACAGGAATACAAAAAAGTTAAGTCTGGTCTTCTGGACGTTCAAAAAACAAAACAAAACAGTAGAAACATTTCATCTTTCATCCGAAAGACTTCCTCAGTTTGAGGAGCTGAATTTAGCTCAGCCTTATAAACAGCAACTTCTCATAGTGGATCAACCAGTTGGCTGCTGACAGCCAAAACCAGCTGCTCACATGATTAAGGAGGAACATCAACCTAACGATGCACCCTGATGGTTGCTTGCTATTCACAAGGGGCTGAGTAATACTAGCAATAACAGCATTGTAAAACCCCCCGTATAGCTCTGCGTACGACCGTACGCGTGTGCGTACGCGCGTACTGTATGCAGAGAGTTCAGCCCTACACTTCAGCGTACGTTCTCACGTACATTCTCGCGTTTTCGCGCCCAATTCTTGACGTAATTTCCTTAATTTCATCGGGTTCAGACAGCTCCACAGACCAGGAGCATTTACCTGCAGGACAAATTGAGGTCGCTGATTGGTCATTTGCTGACACGCCTACTGAATTGATTGACAGGTCGAGAGGAAAAAAAAAAGGCGAGAGCTGCAGCTCCAGCCGCAGCGGTGTTCTGTGTTTATATGTTGTTAATAAAAAGTTCTAAGAAATAAAAAAAAACACAGGGAGCGCTGGTCCTGCAGCCCACACATCAGACAAGCTGCCAGCCACACTGGACCTGAAATTATTCGCTCGGGACAAATTTGTTCATTTCTCATCATTTCAGTCATGGCGTCAACGTAGGAGGAAGCGATCACTGCCTTTTGGCAAAAAATCAAAAGAAAAGGCCAGATCAGGGATGAAAAAGGGGAATTTAATACATTGGTGTCACATACAAAACAGTCCGGTGCAGGGCAGTTTATTGTGCGACACCACGTTTGCGTACGCGGTCGTAAAAATTGAGCTTTGCGCATACATGCCCTGCGGGGATACGCTTGTACCTCTGCGTATGGACGTACACGGAGGTATACTGGGGGCTTAACTCGCACAAAGACTTGGTGATTGTTTTTGACGCAGGATGTCCTTCCTGCCACAATCACAGACCAATGAAATCAAAAAAAGTTCAATACAGAAACAACTGGACTTTATTTGTAGCGAGAAGACGTTTCGCTCTTCATTCCAAAGAGCTTTCTCAATTCCAAAAGTCTACCATATTTTCCAGACTATAAGTTGCAGGTCGCATCAGTCATGAATGCCTCATGAAGACGAAAAAATAATATATGTCGCTTCGGAGCGTAAGGGTGCATTCACACCAGCCCTGTTTAATCCACTTTAATCAAACTAACAAGTTTGCCTAGAAAGTTTGGCTCATTTGGGAAGGTGTGAATGCGCAGTCGAACTCTGATATGGACCAAAAAAGCGATCTCTGGTCTGCCTAAATACCTAGGTCTTGGTCCGGATGAAGTGAACTCTAGCATGTTTTGAATGCAATGTGAATGAAAGTGGACTGGAGACCACATCAAAAGCAGAAAGTGGACTACAACGTAGAGCAAACAAGTGCACATTTCATACCTCATACGGAGCTGTCAGCCTCCTTGTGTGGAAAACAACATTCTCCATGGTCTTCTGCCTCATCTGGTCATGCTGAGTTCATTGTTGAAAAATGACAAAACAGAAATTCAAAAACCGCTAAAATTTGATGCCACTCTGTTTTTGTTTTTTATTTTCATAAGAAGAAGTGTCTCTTTCCGTAGTTCTTGGTGCAGCATCAGCACAGACGGGGATGGGGGGGTGGGGGGAGACTGGCTGTCTCGACTGACAGTTCAAAGTGAATGTGAACCGCACCAGCTGAAAATTTAAACAAATGTTCCAAATTTTGGTCCCTAATAGAACCAAGTCTACCAGACTATCAGGTGTGAAAACACCCTAAGTTGCATTTATTAGTCCTGAGCAGTGAAGCGCTGTGAAGGCCCATTGTAATCGTAGTGTTTCAGGCCCGAGCTGAAAATTTTCTGCCAAATTAATTGGCCCTTTTGGTGGCCTTAACATATCCTAGAACTCAACAAACTTAGCAGACGTATCAGGACTGCTGAAAATTTATGTATTTTAAGGGTGTCGCAAAAGCTGCAACAGAAACGGCTCAAGAGCGCCACCTGGAAATTTTCCAAATACCCCCCGCATTAACCTTAGTTTGTCGAAGAAGCATGAAATTTGGTACATTTGTCCAATTCCCCAAGATGTACAGAAACCCTTTGGTGCCAACGTTGTACAATAAACAGGAAGGCGGCCATTTTGGAATGCTGTCACAAATTTCACACCTTTTTGGCGGTTTAAAGCCTCCGCATTTGAACAAACTCCTCCTAGGAATTTCGCTCAATTGGTTTCAAACGTGGCCATTTGGTGCAAAAGGCATAGGGGATGAAAAGTTATCTAAACGGTTCATTTCGGAGCATGCTGAAGGGGTGGAGCCAGACCTTAAAGTTTGACATCTTGCCATGAAAAACAAAATGCTAATAGGCAGGTATAGATTCTCAGTCATCCAGGACATGATAAAATCATGCTAAAAATGCTAATAGCACATACATGAAAACTGTCTGAGACATCAAACCTTCAGTGATTGATCCACATCCGGCCCCCTGCAAAATTGGATGGTCAAATCACTTAAGCCCCGCCCCCTGACAACAGGAAGTGTAAAGTTTTACATTGAATCGTCCCTATCTGATCCCTGTTACCTAATCAGCATGATAGTGTGCCCAGTGACCAAAGACATGTTGATGTAACTTGCTTTCCAACACTGACAGTTTGTGATGAAGCATGTGGGCATCACAATGTGGCGAAGTAAGACGTAACGCCGTTGCCATACATTTGGCTCTAAATTCCACAGATTTGAACCGAGGTGCACCAAAATTAGTATGACTGATCATTATCTACCCCTTGAACAGGAATCCATGATAATTGGCCAATAGTTTCCACAGCGCCCCCTAGAATATTTTAAAACCTCAGTCCCAAGCCATTTTTTCACCGATAATTCTGAAACTCTGTGAGCATCTGTATCTTCTCAGGACCTATGAAAAAGTCTCTTGGAGCCCTGGTCCAAAACCAACAGGAAGTTGACCTAATCAGGATGATCCTGTGTTAGAAGACATATAACAAGTTGGTCTGACTTGCTTGAAAGCGCAAACCGTTTTCGCTGGAGTATGTGCGTGTGGTGGCATGACAAATTCAGAAGTGACGCTGTCGCAATACGTTTGGCTATGAATTCCACAGATTTGAACTGAGGTGCACCAAAATCACTATGATCGATCATTATCCACCCCATTGAACAGCAATCTATGATAAGTGGCCAATAACCTCCACAGCGCTCCCTATATTATTCCTACAGTTATATTTCAATGATACATCCTCCAATCAGCACCAGATTTATTGTGTGTCATCAGTGAGCACTTCTACACACAATGATGTTGTGGTTTAACGTGACTCCAGTGCACCCCCTAGATTATTCAAACTGTTATATCTCAGTGACACATTATCCGATATGTACCAGATTTAATGTGCGTCATCAGTGAGCACTTATGGACACAATGGTATTGTTCTTTAAAATTTCATTCCAGTGTGCCCCCTAGATTATTACAACAGTTATAGCTCAGTGATATATCATCCGATATACACCACATTTATTGTACGTCATCAGTGAGCACTTCTACACACATTTCTGTTATTTAACTTTTGACTCCAATGCGCCCCCTGGATTATTTCAACAGTTATATCTCAGTGATACATCAAAGGAACTTCACCAGACTTTTTTTGTGCATGATCAGTGAGCACTTTGACACACATTGATATTATGGTTTAACATGAGTCCAGTGTGCTCACTACATTAATCCAACAGTTGATCAGTTGAATCAGTGATATGTCATCCGATCTGTACTAGATTTATTGTGCATAAACAGTGAGCACTTGTACAGGTGGTCCTCGGTTTCCGGCTGTCTTGGTTACCGGCCGTTTCGCGTATCCGCCCCCCCCAGTGACGTCAT
>JARVGS010000835.1:15405109-15415109 GCA_031762315.1 Hypsolebias antenori | reverse complement strand
AGGGTGTCCCCCGTCTCTTGCGCACTGACTGCTGGATAAGGGCATCAGTGACTTCTGCAACCTAAAAAAGAAGAAGCAGGTAAAGGTAATAGATGAATGGATCGATAGATGGATAACCGCATCTTAGATCAATTTATTTCATTCTACAATACAAACATTTCTTGAGTTTTTTTTGTTTACCTCATCCTTACCTCTGCAGTTTACAGAGTGCATGAACAGAAGGTGAGCATATGGCCTACATGTTAAGAACAACCATATAAGGTTGACTCAGATTAAATCTGGTGCTTCAACTCAATGGAGAACTATTTTATTTCTACTCAAACATGGCTTTTCCCTCTGTTTCCTCATCATCTCTATGCAGAAGCAAGATTTGATTTATGGATCAAAGTTGTGATGGTTTGCACCCTAGATTGTTTTTCTTTACAGTCTTAGTCACAACTTTTGTCTTATCAGTAAATTTAGAATTAAAAACATTTTTGTTTTGAAATCTGTTGACATTTTTAAAATAGAAAAAAAAACTCAATGAAACAATTGTGAAATGAATGCTTATAAAAGAAGAATTTAATGAAGGGAGGGGGAGCAGGGCGGCTGGTCTTGGTGGGTATTTCAACCAGCTGCTTGTCAAGTCTCAGACAGCAGCAGAATATGTGACAGCTCTGACAGGAGTTAGCGGTGGTCCTTCTGAGATCCTCTTTTGTGTGACAAGGGGAGGCAGGCAACGAGGGACTCTCGACAGACGAGGTCACGGGAGTGGTTTCTGGTGGGCAGCATTAACAATAACCTGCCTCTCATGACTCGAGAAGTTTGCTGATAAAGAGACAGAAGGCAGATGAAAAGGGTAAAAAAGCCTGTTAGGGAAGGTGAAACAGGTGAGAAGTGATTTGACTCTACATGTGACCACACGTGTTCTCGATCCTGCAAGACGTGAACATCCACACCTGTTGTTGTAGTTCACAGCTGATGTGTCAAAGATTACAGCGAAGCTTCATGAAAGACAGCCAGTGTCATTTTGCTTCCATTTTTTTGGGATAATCTAACTACAGAATATATTATTTTTCACCTCAGTGTTGTTATATTGCTGGTTCACATCTCAGCTGGGGCTTTTCTATGTGGAGTTTGCATGTACATTAGTCCCTCGCTACTTCGCGGTTCGACTTTTGCGGACTCGCTCTTGCTCAGTTTTTCAAAGTAAGATTGGACATGACCTGTGAGGGACTTGCGACCTGTCCAGGGTGTACCCCGCCCCTCGCACAGTGATTACTGGACATGGGCGACCCCCGTGACCCAAAATGGAAGAAGCGGGTAAAAGATAATGGATGGACGGACGGACGGACGGACGGACAGACGGATAGATACCATACCATACCATTGTATTTATAGAGCACTAAAAACAGTGACATGGCCAACCAAAGTGCTGTACAAACAAACAGGCAACACATAGGCAACAAACAAAATTAAGTACCAAAAAATAAATAAAAACAGAAAATAGACATAAAATCATCGGAGATAGAGATAGATAGAAACAGTATTATTCAAAAATGTGTTGTCCACAGAGCTATAGCCAACCTCCCAGGACACAGCCACAACAGGAAAATTGAGGACATATTGAAGAGATAGACAATGCCAATGGTAACCAAATAACCTACAGCAAATAGATCAGAAGTAAACTCCAAAGCCAAAGGACGACACTCAGTTATAAAAAAGTGATAATGGAATTTACTGAAATGATATTGACAAATCACTGATCTTTTGCGAAAATGTCCTCAGGACAGAAGAGATAAAACAAGATGTTTGTCCACAACTCCCATCAGATAACCTGCTCCATCAGAAATTAATAAATAAAACCACTGTACCTACAGTGAAACATGGAGGAGATTGGATTTTGTTCTGGGCCTGCTTTGCTGCATCTGGAACAGGGTGTCTTGTATCAATGCAGGCTACAGCAAAAGCTCAAGACTATCAAGGCATTCTAGGGGTCCTCTAACTGACAAGATTGGGTTTTAGAATTTGTACATGACACCGGACAACAGGAATGGTTTAAATAATTCATTGAAATATTGCTGCTGGTGGAGGTCTGGGTCCAATCTGTAGAGATGGGGAGATTAGTAAACTTGGTTTTACTGTGAATGTTCAGGGGTTTACAGAGGTAGTCACTAAACTTCACAGTTGAGTAAGAGAGGGAATCCTCATGAGAGATGGTGAGACTGATGCCATATACTGTGAGCAGGCTGTAGCAGAGAGAGGATTATGCAGAACATAATTTTAAGGGTTGTCCGGGGGCAAAGTCCAGTAGAGCAAGCAGGGGTCAAGAACTGTAAAGCAGAAATCTAAATCCAAAGCCAAAATGTGATCCATGAGGTGCAGTCATGATAATACTAAGCAGAGTCAGTACTGTGGTCAGAAAGCAGAATCCAAATCAGGCAAGGGTCAAGCAAGACGAGAAATCCAGAAGACAGTTGTGGGGTCAAAACAAGGCAGGCAGACGAGACTATGCCATGGATGCTGGACATCTACTATCACAAGGCATTTGATAATCTGGCAACAAGTGAGTGAGAGCATGAAGCTTAAGTAGGGAGCAGAACAGGAGCATGAGATCAAGGCTGATTGCTGTGATGGAGCAGAGTGGACATGATGCATGGTGAAAGGAGCAGAGCTGGAACTTGAGCAGGAGGAAAAACAATACATGAAGACATAAACTGTGGCATGGGAGACATAAAATGTGACAGGAGGGGCAGAAACGTGACACAAACAAGATAATGGACCCAAAACGCACAGCGAAAAACAAAGAATGGCTCAGAACAAAACTTTGGACTATTCTGAAGTGGCCTTCTTAGTCCTGATCTAAGTCCTGGTAGGAGATGAAACATGCAGTCTGGAGAAGGATCCCTTCAAACTTGAAACAGCTGGAACAGTTTGTTCTTGAGAAATAGGCCAAAATATTTGCCGACTGGTGCAGAAATCTTAAGCCACATTTAGAGTTTAGCGTTGTGATCCAGGATCTCCAATTAAAGGACAACCTCCCTACCACTAGACCAAACCTGCCCCAGTTAAACAGACTCTATCCATTGCAACCATATTTTTTCTCTTTATTAGTTTATGCTTGGCAAAATATCTTTTTAAAAACCTTCAACTCACTCGCTTGTCTCCGCATGTATCAGACTGTGGAGATGTTTGATTTCACTGCACTAAGCTAGGTGTTGGACAGCATGCTTTGTGGTTCCCTAGATGCTATCTTGAAGAACTTTGCCACAAGAACACTCAAAACAAAACAAATTTATAGGTATTTGATGGCAAACAGCATCATTTAAAAAATAAAATAAAAGTATTTAATAAAAGTAACAAACCAATGGCTACAATCACAAAATCAGACAACTACAAAAATGGACTCCAACCATAATTAGTTAGACTTTGTTTCGAATTCTCCATGGTGAAGTACTAGCTTCTCTTATTTCTTCCTATTTTCTATTGTCTTCTTGCAGCCTTTCAACCCAGTCTCACAAACACTTTGTCTAAACCGATTGTCAGTAATAAGCAGATTCAACCATGAATATGCATAATAATCACTCACTGCTGCATATTACTGGAAGAGTCCAACAAAAAAAAAATAAAGTTTCCATCCAATTATACTTCAAAATCAGCAATAATTACAACCCTATACATAATCTGCATATTTCAATTAATATTCAAATCTTCTATAAGGTTTTGCATGCAAATGTATAATATATTCAGGATTAGGTATATTACAGTTAAATCTATCTCTATCCAGCCTCTACCTTGCTTCTACTTAATAAGCTGTGTTCGCCAGTAATGTTCCTGAACTTATTATAATGCAATATGCTCAGGCAGAAGAATCACACGTCCTTAATATTATTTCTCGCAATTAACGTGGAGCTGGAAAAATACAGAGAGGGCCTCCTTCGTTAATTTGCACAGGCACTCACATATATTGCGAAATAGAGGGGGAATAAACAGGTCTCAGACTGGCTCCTGCACATGCAAAAGTCAGTCAAGTGTTGCAAATCTAATTTAAATATACAACTGTTTTGTTTTGTCCGTTTCCTGCGACTTGACTCTGCTACACTGCCTACTCCTGAATAGGAAATTATGCTGCTTAGTATTGCTGCCCATCAGTCAGAGGGGACGGCAAGAACACTGCCCTGAGACATTTGTCAATATTTTCTGCATTCGCTATCCATCTAATTTATATGTTCTATAGTGCCGAAGCTCAGGGGACTTCAATTAGAGAAGTACCTGTATCTGCTCTTCTTGTCTACTGCTCCCAGGAGCCCCTGTGCTTTCATATTGAATCATGGAAAGACAGTTAATATTCCAGCGGAAGGGAGGATCTATAAAGTATCCACCATAAACCAGAGAGCAGCCTTTGTAACATCCAAATAATAGCTGTAAATAAAGGGCTTACACCTGTACGGCAAAGGCCAGGACCACTGATAGGATGCACTTGAGTGGCCCACGGTTGGTAGTAAATGCTCTGGGTAAAGAACAGTGAGCTGTGTTAATGGATAGGTTTATTTTAAAGCATTCCATCTGCCATCACTCACCCAGAAGTATTGGGTAGAAAGGAAACAAGTTAGCTTAGAGTCTCCTCTGTTCTCTTCTTCTCCTCCTCCTCCTCTGGCTACCTGATAAAGATGACGGTGAGGTGGGGAAGACATTCTTGGTACACAGGATTCCTGAGAGAATAAAGCATCAAACCCACTCAGCGGCACCACTAACAATAATAAAAATGCCTCGGCTTAAAGGTGACATTCCCAATTTACGATTATTTGTGTCTATAAAGTGTATTCCTTGGCTCCTGACTCATTCTCACCCCTCCCTTACAAGAACAATGCATTAAGGAGGTGGGTGTCGAGGGTAAATGGAAATTCTATCCATTTTATTAAACCGACAGGCACCACTATACCTGAGACTTTCAATTTTGCTAGTGTGACCTCCAAGGAGACATTTCTGTCTCCTCTCTGTCTACCTTCGCCTCGTTCAATTCCCTGTTTGCTCCAACCGGCCCCTCGGAGCACCCAGGGGCCTGTGGCGCTGTTATGGATGAACTCTGTGGCAATTCAGAAATAGAGGAGAGGAGTGTAGATCCTTGCTTCTCTCAGAGATTTACTCCACGGCATAAGATGGATGAAATCAGCCTTTGTATCTCTCTTAGTGATTGTTTTTCCTTCTGCTGGTTTTGGGCTTTTTTTGTTTGTTTGTACATAAGCAGGGTGTTCAGTGGGATGGGAAATGGGATGGATTAGAAGTTTGAGATCAGAAAAAAAAAACAACAATGTACATGGAGATGTGCTGTTAACCTCAATATCGCTACAGTCAGAGCAAGATAATTGGACAGTTGTGTCATTTGGAAACACCAAAACTTCACCAAGACGGATATGATTTGTCTTGAAACCAATGAGAAAACCTCAGTCTTGTCTGTATTCAAAAGTGGAAAATTTAGGGTTAGCCAGGTTTTTATGTCTTTAAGACATGCTTATAGTCTAAGTAGCAGGGATTCATGGGGTTTCATGGACAAATACAGTACAGGTAGTCCTCAACTTACGACAGAGTTCCATTCCTGTGCGGCGGGGTAAAGCGAATTTGACGTAAGTCGGAACATACGTACATACTGCACCATATACATGTACAGTACTGTATTACCAAGTCCTTAGCTTATCCTAACACAGTACCCTACATAATTATCAAAAAACATACATTTGGGAGCCATAATGAAGGGGAAAAAGAGTTAATTTCCTACTGGGATAATGGTAAAGCAGTTTTCCTCTGTCCATCCTCTGTATTCACCATTGCGTTTACGTCGTAAAACCGTTGTCCATAAAGCAGCTAGTTTTCCACAGCTGCTGCCTGTTTCTGCCGGTCCAGCTTGGTCCAACAAGTTTAGTTTTGTTTTTTGAATGTCCAGAGAACCAGACTTAGCTTTTTTAGAGAGTACAGTGCAGTATTTCTCCGCCGCTACGTTTACAACATAAAACCGGAAACGACGTAACTCGGCTTTTCAAAATAAATTAAAAAATAAATTAATAAATTTTAAATCGGAGACGTGATGTAATCACGAAACGTCGTAACTCGAGACCGTCGTAACCCGAGGACTACCTGTATATCCATGTACACAGTGTATCTCGGTAAATGCAATCAATAGCATTTTTATAGAAATTTTTTTTTTTGTGTAATCTTGCAAATGATGTAGACATATTCTCTGTCTTTTTAATCATTCGTGTCTTGAGAATTTTGAGATTTAAATGCTATGCCATCATCACCTCCTGATAGATTTTCCACCCTATTTATAGGAGTTGTGTAACTTTGTATTATAACTTTTTACGTAGGTAAAAAGTTGGTTGGTATCTCACTTGGCTGTAACTGCTGGAAGAGTTGGTGACTCCAAATAGTGATAAAATTGGTAAATGGTCCATTGCACTTTTACTGAAATCTGAGTGATTGCATCCATGCAGCCACATTTTTCACAACTAATATTTTTGTTAAATTGCAGCCTATTTTGTTTTAGAATGTCGCAAAACTGAGTTATCGCTCTTCAACATTATTTTGGTGCCCACCTCTGCCCACAGCATACTATCCTTGGCTCACTCTGTAACCACCTTGGTAGCTACCCCCACATTTATGGCTTAGTTTACTGAAGTGCACTTTTGCAATAAAGATAAGCAGATTTGGACCAGTTTTTAATTATTATTTCTCATCTCTGTGGATTTTATACCTAGACATGTTTTCTGTTGGGAGAGAGCTTCAAAATGTAGCACTGGCACTTCTTTAAATGGGTCGGAGATGTGCAACAAAATTAAGATAGGTTTTAGACAACTCTTACTATCGTTAAAGAAAACCTGTTGCACAATTATTTTGAAAATGTTCCAAATTCAAGCAACCAGTCTATCCGCCTCTGCTTCTGAGGGTAGGACAAAGAAAACCCCTCTGAACATTGCAACATATTCTGGAGCCGCCTTTTTTTAACGCTGTTTTCTAACAGCCACAGTCAGGTGACATACAACCTTAAGGCTTGTGTACAGGCAAATAACTGGGGAACTTTAGAAGTGGTACAAAGTAAAGAACCATTTTGAAGCTAAGGCACATGCTAGGCATATTAATGAGGATTTCAGTTGCTATAATTTAAAAATGAACAGTAGCGGTAGCCAAAAGTTCGAAAAGTTAATATTCTGGAATTGTAAATGGTAGAAGGTAAATGCGAAATTAAGTACCTTATGCTTAAATACACACATTGTAGCAAGCAAAAGTCAAATATTTCTCCAGAAACACTAGAAGATTTACAGATCAGATAAGAAAATGAGATGAGAAGCAGAAATAATAATCACGATATTGGCAATGACTTGCAAAAACATTTCAGCAGTTTATCACTACCAAACCACAAAGATAAAGAACCAAGTTTGTTATTTTGAACGGAGCTAATATTCTTGAGGAAAAAGGCTGTTTGTGTCTGCATTCAGTGTCATGCCTAATTGATAAGAAGCTATTATATTTTAACCCACTATCCATCATTAAATTGGTCATGGAAATCCACACAAGCTTGAATGCATCAAATTCAATGTTCTGCCAATAACGCAGCCTGGCAAAGTTTCAAAAAGCGCATTCAGAAAGAGTAAAATGAGCCAATCAGTGGTGCAGATCGGCTGCAGGACCAATCTCCTGGACAGAAAACAGAGATTTCTTCGCCTTCAGTCTCTGTTGCAGGAAGGTGAAAGCTCATAAAGTATTTCTGTGAAGAATGGAGGTAGAAAGGAAGCAGTCCGAGACAGAGCCAAGTTTTTATTGAGTTATGGACATTTTCAGCAAAGAGCCTTCAAGAGCAGCACTCCTCAAAGAGACCGAACTCACTTAACTTGTGTAATATAAATGGAGTTGTCTACATTAGTATTTCCTCAGTCATTTTCCCACTTCTGGCTAATGTCTTATTCTTTTTTTTTATTCCTCTAAGGCATATTCTGAGGACTATCTGATGTGTCTGCGGTGTGAATAAAAGGTAAAAATGAAGCTTATTTAAGCGTCTGTCATGATTGGAGCTCTGGGATCATAAGCGCATCTCAGTGACAAGCATGGCGTGATGTAGCAGATGAATTATTGAAGAAAGTCAAGTCACATCAGAGGACTGGAAATAAGAGCAGTTAGGCAGTTCGGATCCAAACTTTGCCGCATCCTCTTCAAATGGACGGACCGGCGATGTTGATTTGGACTTGCGATGGCGCTTTAACCGTGGCTAATTGTACGTCTAAAGCCTCTCTGGGATGAGCGGTGCATGGGGAATAGAGCAGCTTTGGGTTTGACAGTGACGGTTCAGAAGATGACAAACAAATGCCACAGAGGATCAATGTGAAGAGGTCCATCTACAAAACACAAGAGGAACGGGAAAAAAACGGCAAAACTGATCTTCCGTGACAAGTTCCCATGTCTTATCAGGGAATTCAGCAGTGTGCTTCTGCGTTTAGGGGATATGTGTGAGGAGCTAAAATGAAACAAACTTACCATGAAAAAAAATAGTTTTCATTAATTTTTGACAAGAGAGCTCTCGGTGACCCAGAAACTTGAAAATCACTGTTCATGGTGGATTTCAACAATATCCTATTTTGCTTTAATATATTATTTAAAGTCTAAGGACCATCTTTAATTTTTTTTTGCATAAAAATCTTTAAATCATAATAGAACCAACTAAAAATCACACTCAAGCTTTTTCACTATGCTTCAAAGCAGATAAACTATTTTAAAACACTTTGTCATCACCAAGAGCCTTGTTGAAATTCAGGGAAAAGAGGCTGCGCTGGCCAAGTACCATGTATGGAGTGATGCGCCATTTCAGTTGATTGTTACAAATCTCAATATGCAGCCATAATCTAATAGGTCTGAAGTGGTAAAACTGGATCTGTTCAACACGTGGAAGGTCTCAGGAGAAAAAACAAATAGCTACACATTTATGTTTTGTATTTTCCATCCATCCATCCATCCATCCATCCATCCATCCATCCATCATCTTCCTCTTATTACGGAGATGTGTCGCGGGGGCAGCAGTTTCAGCATGGAGGCCCAGACATCTCATCCAGCTTTTCCATAGGATTTCAAGGTATTCCCAGGTCAGCCGAGAGGCATATTCTTTCCAACATGTCCTGAATCTTCCCTGGGGTGTCCTCTTACTTGGACATGTCTGGGGAAATTCTTACCGGACGCCTGAACCACCTCAACTGGCTCCTCTTGGTGTAGAGGAGAAGTGGCAATATGAGTTTCCTACAGATAACTGGACTTCTCGGCCTAGTGCCGTCACCTTGTGTTTTTATTCAAGTGTTGTAAACACAGTCAATTTTGACAAAGCCTAAGTCCTTCTAAAAATGCAAATGGACTGTACTTATATAGCACCTTTCTATCTTGTCAAAATACTCAAAGTGCTTTACACTATAATCTGTGTCCTCATTTACCCACTCATACAGCACTCTACTACATCTATATGAAGACTAATCAGTGCTTTATTGCACTCATTCACTGATGGGACACACATCGAAGGCAATGGGGGTTCAGCCCAGGGACACTTCGGCATGTGACTGCTGGTGGAATTAACCCCCCAACTCTTGCAATGGAGGATGACTGTTCTAACCACCCATCCACAGCCACCCCAATGTTCATCTTTGTCAGCGTTATTTCAAATGTTCCTGCAACTGTTTAAAAAAAAAAATAAATAATACAGCCCTCTAGTGCTCTTTTGGAGAAAAAAATAACCTTATTGAAATACATTATAAATTCATTTTATTGATCCTATTTTTATCTTTTTTTTTTAAATCACACGTACCATTCAGTACGATATTTTTTCCTTTCATCTCTCTACATTTGATATTTATACTATGGTAAATGGAGCATACTCATATAGCGCTTTTCAGCCCCCTGTGAGGGGCCCCAAAGCGCTTCACAGTACCAGCCATTCACCCATTCATACACACATTCATACACCGGTAGTGGTAGGCTGCCATGCAGGGCGCCA
>JARVGS010000835.1:15201586-15211838 GCA_031762315.1 Hypsolebias antenori | reverse complement strand
CAGCACACACACTTTTTGCCCCACTCCCCTCAGGAAGGAGGTTAAGGAGCATTAAGTGTAGAACCACTAGACTGAGGGACAGCTTCTACCCTGAAGCTGTTAGACTCATGAATATCTAACCATAATAATCACTGTGAAAATTAATGTGAAAAAAAAAATCACTGTAATGCCACTTGGTTGTTGATATGTGCTCCTGACTATCCATGATGCTGATCTCATGCTGCTGATTATTTCATGTTCCTGTGTTCATTAGTGCTCATTTGTTCACACAGACTCATGTTTGTGCTGCTGTTGTTTTGGTGCATTGTTTTTGTATCATTAGTGTATTAGTGCTTAGTGTATTCTTAGTTTAGTGAATGTAGTATATTCTTAGTTCATGTCTCAGATCTTACTAATGGTTTTCTTTACAATTTGTATTTTTGGGGGGCGGGGGATGTAACTGGGACCCTGTGTACATAGTTTCATTCCACCTCGTGTACCACGTGTGATGTGAATGACAACAAAAATCCTTGAATCTCATGAATCTTTAGAACACAGGTGATATAATCTCACATAACACAGATTCACTTTCAACTTTTTTTGAAAACAACTGTAGTGTATTTAATTTAAACCACACATAACGTTTAGAGAGAAACTGAAATTGGCCATATTGGAAAAGCCAGGTCAGAGGTTTAAAGAAAACAGAATCGGCCTAGGTAACTTTGATCTGTGTGTTTCTGTTGTAAATTTACATGAACGTATTGGCAATGTATGTTTATGGTATAACCTGTTATGAGATGGCATTTACGGTAGAGCTGATTGGTTACTGCCTCACCTGGAACAAAAACTCATTCTTAATCAGGACTCGGGTCTGAGGTCTACATTACCCTGATCCTCATTGTCCTCTGGAAGGCCATGAGTTAGCAAACACTGATTTAAAAACAGTAGAATCACTGGAAATGCTTTGGACTCAGACAAGTCAGAACTGTACATGGTGCTGACAAGTGAGCTGTACATAGCAGACATTATCATATATTTTATATACATAACATACATTAAACATGTTCTCTTTCTATGGTCTGTAAGGCATTTGTTGGTTTATTGGTGTGTGAAACAGTAAAATAAACATTTCAGAATAAAACAACTGCTGTGCATGTGTGTATAAATAATGGGGCAATGTGAAAAATGCAAGTGGAATCATTTGAACTGTTTCTTTAGTGAGTAATTCAGATGAACCAGGATCAATAAGGCTAACCAGATTTACCAGGTCTAATTTTAAGTGAGTGGGATTACCGTACATTTACAAAGATTAGAAACCAGAATCGGACAATAAAACTGTTATTGGTGCTGCTATAAATTTATTAGAAAAAGTGAGCAGCGTTCAGTCACATGTTTGAGATAAACTATGAAAGCGAGTGTTAACATGGTACATCTGCCACAAACAGCTGAGCATGTTTAGAAAAAAACGTAATTGTCAGGGTCCTGTTTCAGTGTTTCGTTTTTTCTGTTTTCAGGTTACCGTAATTTCTGGACTATTGAGCACACCTGAATATAAACCACACCCACTAAATTTAAAAAGAAAAAAATTTGTAAATATACAGTATAGGCCACGAGAGTCTATAAGCCACGGGTGTCCACTTATAACTTGAGATATTTTCACTGAAAGATTTTTTTTTTACTTTTAATTAAATACGTACCGGTGTAGTAATGTGAACTTTTGTGTTGTTATTTGCATGTTTAAACTTGCTGATCACCTGTTCTTTTTTTTTTTTTTAGGCTGCCATTTGTGACGTGGACAGAGACACTCGAAAGCTCGCACAGGTGTTCCCCATCAACTGTAATGACATGAAAGCCAGGAATGGGTAAATAAAATCACAGAACAATGAGCAGAAGGGCGAGACAGAACGGATGGAACGGCAGACGTGTGCAGCCGCCGCCGAGGGGCGGGAGGTGCGGCGGCCAGGAACGCAACCAGAGGCACAATGGCCAGGTGCGCAACCAACGCCGAGGGGCAACAGCCGAGGACAAGCCTGTCGGAGAGCAGCAGATTGCAGAAACTGAAGGCGCAGTGATTAAGAGCAGAGACTAGCGGAGGTAAGGACACACCCAAGAAATGAGCTAAGCTGGTCGGCACAATGGATCTTGCCCGGTTGGAGGGTGCAGCCGCAGCCGTCCGGTTCTTGTGTCGAGGGTGGAGGATCGAGCATTGGAGATTGCTGGAGGTTGAGGTTGCCATGGGATGCCGGACTCAGGGAGGTACGAGCGCTGGGTGAGGTTGAGGCCATGGAGGGCCGCCAGACTCTAGATAGAGTGCCGGGAGATCACTGAAGGTTGAGACTCGGGAGCACCATGCGAGGGCGAGAGGACCCCGCCCCTTTCAGCTAAGACAGTTTCTTTTTTTACCTCAGACTGCTACTGACTGAGATGCCCTTTTAATCCTTTTCTTAGACAGAATTTGGCTGGTTTTTAAACATTTGGACTGCTTGTAGCATTTGTTTTCCTGGTTGCAATAAATTTTTGTAAACCTCTACCGTCTGGTTTGTGAAACACGGCTCACCCCTGCGATATGTGACCTAAATTTATTCCTAGTTTAACTAGGTAGCGTTGCTGATTTTACTTTTTTTTTTTTTTCTGTCCAACTAAAATATATTACCGCTCGGCAGCTGACACGGGTAACATTCACAAATATGTACAGTATTTTTTTTTCTGAACAGTGCCTGTAACATGACTGATTAAAACAAAAATAATAATACAATATACCAGGAAGTAGGGGAGTGGTGGCACAGAGATTGGAGAAAGTGGGCCTGTGATTGCTGATTCATCTCCCAGTACCGACAACATCAAAATGTGGGTGAGATAGGCAAAGCACCCACAGCTGCTCCACCCTCATTTGCCCCACTCTGGGTCCTTGAGCAAGGCCCTTCTGGTCCTCCGGGCACCCTAGACAGCAGCCCTCTGCTCCACAAAGTGGGCTGTGGTCGTTCAGTGATCTGTGGTTGCATCAGGAAGGGCATCTGCCAACTGATGTGGCATAACTGCCAAATCTTCATGCGACTTAGTTCGCTGTGGCAAACCCTGGAGAAGGGAGCATCCAAAAAAAAAGGTATCAGGAAATCATTGATCATTATCTTCATCCTCCTCTTGCACACTGCATGCAGCTGCCTTTCCAAACCCGTTGGTGATAGAAGATTTTCTTTGCACTGCTCCACTGTCAGAATCCACTGGCAGACTTGAGCAAAAGTTGCTCTTTGCATGCGGCCATTTTTGGTAAACGATTTCTCACCCGTAGTCATCCAAGCTTCCCAGCAAGCTCTAAGTGTCACTTTAATGCACGATTCACACTTTCATGAAGCTCATTAGCCCGTCAAATAAATAAATAAAATCCATAAATTTGCTGCAGCATTGTATAAGCCACAGGGTTCAAAGAGTGTGAAACAAGTAGAGGCTTATAGTCTGGAAATTACGGTAATTTTATGTTTTTTTCTTGCACGGTTTATTTATTTCCTATGTGTTCAACTTGTGTCATTGCCTCCTTGTGTTTTCCTTGACAACTGTACATTTACCTTCTCAGTTTCAGCACCTGCCCTGCCCATTTACCTGTTCCCTGTTGCTATTTTGCCCAGGTGTCTCTACACTATTCATCAGCTTCTGCCCTTATAGTCTCTTCATTTTCTCTCCATCTTCAGTTAGGCAATATGCATGTTTCATGCCATGTCCAGTTTTCCTTTGCATTTCTTTGAGTTTTGTGAATTTGTAGTTTTTGCTGCCATACCTGCTTTTTATTTTTGCTTAATAAGTTAAAAATTAAGCATTTTTGAGTTCCTTGTGTTTGCTTGCATTCCTCTGCAGCTTTGACACAATTTAAATTCAAAACTTGAGCTCCAGATTCAGAGAGCTGAAGTTTTGTAAAATGTGAGACAATTGTTGACACTGCACTTGTATTTGGTTTAGCTTTAATTTTCTTTGCAAACTGAAGACATATCCTTGCATTTCCTGATGTGTGTTGGTTTAAAATATGTATTTATTGACTGCAACCAGGATGAACAACAAAAAAAAATGTTTAAGACAATGTGGTACCATTTTACAATAACGGTCCCCTTATAGATGGCTAATAAATAGTTTATAGATATGTTGTCAATCCTCTATAAGCACTTCATCACTCATTAATAAATGCTTATTATGCATTAATTAAGGGTGAGAAAGAGAGAAAACTAACCAGTTTCTTGCCAAATAGTGAGCCAAATTTGTTCACCTATCTAGAGTTGCTATATTAATTTTTCCAACTAAGTCTTTTAAGCACAATAAGCATTTGTAAACCTATTTCTTTAGCATATAATATTGTACGTTATCACTGCATTATACGTATCTACAACTAACATAAATCCTAAAAAAAAAAAAAAAAAAAAAAAAAATAAAAGGTTTACAAATGCTTATTGTGCTTACAAGGTAGTAATTTAGTCTGAATTGTTTAATATAACAACTCTAGATGATTTATCTCACAATTTGGCAAGAAAATGGTCAGTTTTGTCTCTCTGTCACCCTTAATTAATGCATAATAAACAATTATTAATGATTTATAAAGTGTTTATAAGGGGAGTTGTGGCGCAGAGGTTAGAGAAGGTGGGCCTGTGAGTAGAAGATTGCTGGTTCAACTCCCAGTACAGACAACATCAAAATGTGGATGGGATACGTTAAACAACCACACCTGCCTCCACCCTCATTTGCCCCACTCTGGGCTCTTGAGCAAGGCCCTTAACCCCCACCATCTGCTCCCCAGGTGCCCTAGATAGCAGCTCTCTGTTCCACACAGAGGGCTGTGGTAGCTCGGTGGTCTGTGGTTGCGCCAAGAGGGGCATTCGGGGAAAAAAAGAAAAAAAAAAGCCAAGTCTTTGTGCCACTTAGTTCTCTGTGGTGACCCCTGAATAAGAGAGCAGCTGAACGAAGAAGGAAGTGTTTATAGAGGGTTAATAACATACCTATAAACTATTTATTAGCCATCTATAATGGGAGTGTTATTGTAAAGTGATACCAATTATGGTTTTTGTTTGTTTTTTTTTTAAACATTGATGGAGACTGTATGAACACAGCTTTCACGAAGGAGATTGGAATTTAAAATAACTTGGTTCAGGTCGCAGATTCCACAATTTTATTATCATTATTTGTTTTATTTATTTATTTTATACTTTTAACTTTAGCTCGTTCTGTTGCACTGGAGTTTTTAACTGCATTAAAACTTTAGGGGAACAAAACGTGTGTCACAGAATGAAATTTCACTTCAGATGTGAGCCAGATACATTTTATTCTACTTCTTTAAAATGACATTTTTAGAGAGGATATTTCTTATTTGATTAATAATCGAAAATGTAATGAAACAGAACTGTCTTTTTTTTTTTTTTACAGACGAGTGTAAAACCATACAAACACAAAATAGAAATACTGTACACTTTCCTAGGAGTTTAACAGCCTAATTGCCAGAGAAATTAAACTTATTTTGGTTTTAATATCTACATGTAACATTTGGATAAGTTTGCGAACAAAAGCCAATTTTAGATTTTATTTCCTTGGCTATAAATTTCAGCTTAAACGTGCTTGGATTTTCTGTTTCCTCCAAAAGGTTTCTTAAATTAAGGGTTTGTCTCTGATCAGGCTCTGATGGGGGGAGATGGGTTTAATCATTGTTTCTCTTGGAAAAGTTACAGGTTTGTTTTTGCCAACAATTAGAGAATTACCAGCTGGCAGAAGAATATGTTTTTTGGCAGCTTGAAGCCAAATACGTCAGTCCAAGCGTGTCCTCTGACCTGGTTGTTGTTGGTTCTGGGTAATGTTGAGCAGATTACCGGTGACCCACGGACAAAATGTTTCACTCACGATCATCTTCTTATTTTTCTAAAAGCATTGTTCTACCTTCAGAACTCATTTTTCATCTCAGATACAATAAACAAGTTGACTGTTTGTATTTATGCTTATTTTGAGGAGTGGGGGGGTGTATCTGCAGAATTTTATGAGGAAGGCTTTTGCGTAAAATTACCGGAGATCCATAGTGAGTTTTAAAGCAGTGGCATTAAAATGTTTTTTGTTTGTTTGAGGCAAGAAGAACACAGTCTATTAGTACATTTGAAGCTCATTTCAGTTTAAGGTCAAAATCATTCCATTTATCACATTGTAGTGCAAAGGTTGAGCCGTTGTGTGCCTTTTTATTTATTTATTTTTATTTACCGGAGAGCAGAACTGGGCACAGATTCATCACTGGATGCTCCGCCGCGTCATGTGACTCTCACAGATCTAAATTAGGCCAATAATCAGGGACGCCTGGCGGCTGAGCTGCTGAATGCACGACGTGCACATGCAACTGTGAGAGCCGCTCTGCATCGGCATCCCTCTCTCCGTCACTTCACCGGATCCCAACGACGACAGCAAAACCGGATCAACAAATCCGTGTCTTCAGTGGCATGCTGCTGATCCACGCACGTCTGGCAAACATACCAGCAGACTGACGTCCTCCTCTTTGACCTTTGACCTTACTTTTGGGTGATTTGTCGACTCATACCTGGAAGCTTCGCCTTAGAGGAAGTCACTGCAAAGTATGCAATGAAATAGAAATTTTATCAGAACGGTGCAGTTTCTACGTAGTTTTTCAAACATACGGGATGTGCAACTCTGTGTATCCTTAATGTAACAACAAATATGAGAGTAAATATGTTAGAATGTGAAGATTATCAGTTTTTTTTTTTTTTAACTGATCCGTGAATGTTGTCACTGCTGACCCATTTTCAGTCACTTCGGCTGTTTCCGTCTGTAAACAAAAAACAAGTGATCCCAATTTTTTTTTATTTAATTAAAGGTCACAATAACCGTATAGGTTTATTGAATGTCAGGTCTTCACGACTACGAAGGTTTGAGCACGATGCCGCGGAGACGTTCAGCCGTGTAGCAGCAGCCGAACCCAAACAGAAGCTGCAGTCACACTGACAGATTACTGGAGCCTCTCTGCAGCATGTTCAACTGTTCGCACAGCCGAAATGTGGGAAAAAAAAGACTAAAATATGTTTATTCTTCTTCCACACGCTGGATGTTAATCAAAATGTCCTGATTAGATGTTTCAGTTTATTTCATATTATGGCAAATTAAAAAATATATAATTAAAGAGAAAAAACATGGAGTCGACTTTACTGTAGAACCTGTAGGTTTTATTAGGAATATTAATACAAGCCAACAAACACACAAAAAAAGTCCATTTACATTTGACAGTCATCATTTTGACAAGAAAAAGCAAGATAATCTGATCATTTTGTTTAGAATTAAACAAACGTGAGTTATACACACACACACATACACACCTTCCTGATTTAATGCAATGTATTCATTAAGCACAAGGTCCCCCTATAGGTCACACAGTGACTGTAATCCGTTTTCACGGTGAATATGTGGCCCCACGGAGGAAGGCCTGCGCGTGTGTGTACGGTTAAGTGTGGGAGGAAAAGGGGGGGAAGTGTGTGCGCTTCGTGGCTGTAAATTACGCGGGAAATAAAAAAGAAATCCCAAAAACCTCAGAACTGGATCCACTTCTGAGCAGAGGCATCCTCACCTCCTCTTCTTCTTCTTCCCTTTTTTTAAATTGTTTTAGGTGAAAACAAAGGAACAGGACAGCATTTAATGGCATCAATTAGTAAAACATTCAATAAAATTTAACCTTACCTCCCAAAAAAAAAAAAAAAAAAAAAATCCAGACCCGCTGATTCCTTTATGGATAAACTGCATAAAAACAAACAAGTGAGAAAAAACATGTTTTAATGACAAACCAATGCAAATAAATTAACTAAACATAAATTAAGGCTACCCTTATAGATGGCTAATAGTTTATTTTTTCCATAACCACTTTATAAAGCATTAATAACTGCTTATTATGCATTACTTAAGGGTGACAGAGACAAAACTGAGCAGTTTCGTGCAAAATAGTGAAGCAAATCTGTTCACCCATATATTCATCAAGAGTTGTTATATTAAACATTTCAGACAAGTTACTACCTTGTAAGCACAATAAGCATTTGTAAACCTGTTTTTTAGGCTATAATACTGTATATCACTGCATTATAAGTATCTATATCTACATCTAATATTATATCTTAAAAAAATAGGTTTACAAATGCTTATTGTGCTTGCAAGGTGTAACTGTCTGAAATGTTTAATATAACACATGTAGGACAGATTTGGCTCACTATTTGGCACAATCTCCTCAGTTTTGTCTCTATCACCCTTAATTAACGCATAATAAACAATTATTAGTGGTTTATTAAGCATTTATTAATAACGTATCTATAAATGTCATCTATAAGGGAAGCCTTAATTTAAAGTGGTACCTAAATTTCTAACAAGATTTTCCAGAGCGCGTCCCCGCGTGTCTGTGCGGCTCCTGATTGGCTCGTCTGCGTGCTCGCGCGCGCGCATCAGCCTGCTCAGCCTCTTGATTGATGATTTAATTAGCCATACAGAGGCGGGCTGCAGCAGGACAGGACCCCCAAATAATACTTTATATGCATAACCAATCGGGGCGCTGCAAAGGTGGAGCCTCCACGCGTGTGCGCGCGCGCGCGCGCCGAGGTGCGGGCTTCATTCTGTCAGACTGAGTCCAAAAACCCTCACCTCTGAATTCATTCAGTGCGCACTTGGGTTTGTTTCTGTGCGTAAAAAAAAAAGTGTCCGCTCGTGCGTCATTTGGGGTTCCGCAATCGGTATGGCGCAAATAAGAACAAGAATAAAAGTGCATTAAGCGCGTGCTTGAATTAAAAGGAACTGTGCGCAAAGTTGGCGCGCACGTGGCAGCAGGAAAAACACAAGTTTCTCCAACTTTCCGCCTTTTAAAAAAAAAAAAATCCATGTGGGATTAATAATTCTCACATTGATGACAATGATAAACCGCTTTGAGGACGTTTAGACTGCTCCAATTTCAAACCGAATCAAAGCGCCCCAATTTAACTTGGGAGACCGAGTCAAATGTGCGTGTTTAGAGGAAAAAAAATCATCCTTACGTGCAGTGCGTGAAGTTCCAGCAGTTTGCGCTCTTATTTCAAAGAAGAAGAAGAAATGTAATAAAAAAAAGGAGAAGAAGAAGTCGGCCGTCCTCCGCGCTGAGGCTCCAACGGAGAGATGTCCAAACAGAGAGGAGATTGAGGGGAGGAAGAGAGGAGGGGGGGAGAAAGGAGAGAGAGGAAAAGGAGGGAGGGAAAAAAAAAAAAAAAAAAAAAGAAATTAAACCCAGAAGATGCTCACGTTTGACTCTCCTCAATTATCCCCTCCCGTGAAGATAGGTGGCGTGCGTTTCAGGGGGCTCCTCTGCGCGGCACGGCGGAGAAAAGGAGGTGGAAAGAGGGGGAGAGAGAAAAAAAAATGTCATTAGAAGAGGCGTAACACGTCAGTCCCTGCCCAGGTTTGTTTCCTGGAGTGGGTGTAAGACATCAGTTGTAAACCTGCCCTAGCAGGAATAGCGGTCCCTCCCTCCTCTCAACTATTTCTAAGGCTTTTATTTCTAAGGTTTGCTGCTCACCGGCGGAGCAGGACGCGCTCCGGGATCATCCTCCTCAGCAGCTCCACGTCCCAAAGACGCCCTTTTTTTTTTTTAACGCGTTTGCGCCTGGAAACAACAACAAACAACAACAACAAAAAAAGAACAGGTATGCTGTTTCTTTAAAGATTTATATGTTTTATTATTATTATTTTTCTGTCGGAGTTAGATGTTGAAACTTGCCGCGCGTCAGTTGGAGCGCTTACCTGCGCAGGTGGAGGAAGGTGCGTTTAAGAACAAGCGGAAAAAAACTAATAACGCCGGAGCAAGACGTCCATCCATCCATCCATCCATCCATCCATCCATCCATCCACGCCCGGCTCGGCTCTGCTCAGCACGGCTCAGAGCAGCACGGAGATCCGGACCCGCTCCGGACTCGTTTCTCTTCCTCTTTTTTTTTTTTTTTAAGGATCTTTTTGGTTTTTTTTGCGCAGTTTGCGCTTTTTTAACCCGGAGTCTTTTATTTTGTTATTTTTTTTGTGTGTGTGTGTGTGTGTGGGGTGCACTTTAGCGCAGTTCTTCACAAAGCGCACTTTTTTTCATTTGTTTGTTTGTTTATTTATTTAACTGTTTGCGGAAGTTTCAGCGCTTTGACTTCAAACTTCCACTCCTTTTTTTTTCCCCCCCTCCAAAACCTCTAAATTAAATTTGCTTAGAGTTTTGACGCTTGGATGAATAAAGCGGAAATTGTTATTATTTATTTATTTATTTACA
>JARVGS010000835.1:15103330-15131734 GCA_031762315.1 Hypsolebias antenori | reverse complement strand
CTATCTATCTATCTATCTATCTGTCTGTCTGTCTGTCTGTCTGTCTGTCTGTCTGTCTGTCTGTCTGTCTGTCTGTCCTGTGCAATCTGTTCTTGCTCTCACTGTGCTTTGAGGATGACTCTCAGCTACTACCACACCAAATATGAGCAGATTTTTTTTTTAAATAACTGAGTTATAGCCTCGTTGGTTTTCATTAAAGTCTATTAGCTGGGCAGCCATCTTGAATGACACTGACTCCAAAAGGTGAAGTGTTCTAGTCGTAAATCCTACAAGTACTTTCTGAGAGTTGAAATAAAATACTTCAAGTTGTTGATGAGATATTTTGCTGACAGATAAACAAATGCAAACACCCAGAGGTTAGTGCATGATTGCCCACCAACAAGTTTCTATTAAACATATCAAATATATTTTAAAGTTGCTGTTTTGAAGTGTATTCCAAAGATTTTTAACAACTAATATAATGGTTTATAGCTTGTTTTACTAATATATTTTATTTTTTTTAAGTTTATTATCAAATGAGCTAAACCTTCTAAAAGTAATATATATTATGGTAACATTCTTTTTATTTTCTTTTAAAACTTCTTTTAATATTTGAGACGTATTTTTACATCCAGATAAAGATGCATTTTTAGGAGGGGAAACTGTATTTGTTTTAGTTTTATGACTTTTAGGCGCCTTATTTGCTGCAAACTGCAAATTTGTTTTGTTGAATTATCGTCTTTGACAGAGATGTTTAACTTTCTGTTACGTAACATTAAAAGAAAAACATGTATTAACGAAGGTTAAACAAATCCCTCAAACACCTAAAGTGTTAAAAAAGTAAAAGTGTTGCCCTCAACAACTTGTTTCTGTCAAACAAACCCTCACTCCACTTTTTAGTGATACCCCTCCCCCGTCTCCGTACAGACACATGCTGCCCAGACAGACGCGCCAACACACACACACACACACACACACACACACACACACAGGTTACGTTTACACTTCAGTGAGTTTTCACCATTCATCGTCTCTCCCAAGTCGCCCGGCTCCCCTCCCCGGCCCTCACCCCTCAACTCTCTCCATCTCTTTTCAGAGCTTTTGTTTGCCCTCTGCCACCGTCCTTTCACCAACTTGGCCCCGATTTGCCCCCTTGTGCTCCTCGTGCTCCATCACACCATTATACCGAGACAAGATAGCACAAAATATCCAAACACGTCTGCTTTTCTTTTGTCTGCTCTGACTCGGACTGGAGCTCAAGTCACCGGGCGGCTTTTTCGGGGCAATCATTTCCCGAAGACACAACCCCACATCCAAAGAAACAGTTGCGTAAAATGGAAACGTAAACGGAATGCAGTGATTTTAATATCCGATAAACCCGTATTTTATTCACAATGGCGCATAATAAACACATCAAGTGTTCAAACTAAGAAATTGTAGCATTTGTGGGGGGGAAAAGTGGTTAAGAATTGAATAGCAGTGACAGTCTAAAAAAATAAAGTTGGAACAGGGTGACAAAAGGCTGGAAAACTAATTGATATGACTGAAAAAAACATTTCGAGAAGAATTTTGCACCCAATTGGGTTAACTGGCGACAGATCAGTAAGCGGACTGAGTAAAGATATAGCTTTTTAGAGCTACTGCTCGTCAAAGAAGTAAAAATGAGCAGAGGTTCACAGTTCCTCTGTGGAAAAATTGGAATACTCAGTGATTCCCAACACTGGTCCTTGAGGAACACCATCTGGCAATTTTTGTAGTTGTTTCTCAGCTCCAACACACCTGATTCAGTGATTTAATGACTTCATATTCTGCAGAAGACTGTTAATCACCCATTAATTAAAATCAGGTGTGTCGGAGCAGAGAAACAACTAAAACATACAGGATGGTGTTCCTCAAGGACCAGGATTGGGAACCCTTGAATTCTACAGTACATCATATCATGAAAAGATTTCAAGAATCTGGCGAAATCTCTAAACTCTAAGGACAACACTATTGGATGGTCTTGATCTTCGGGCCCTCAGGTGCCACTCCATTACAAACAGGTCTGGTTCTGCTCTGGACATCACTTTATGGGCTCAGAAACACTTTATAAATCAAGGTATGTAAGCACAGCTCACTGTGCCATCCACAAATGCTGCTTTAAGCTCTATCATACAAACATAAGCCATGCTTTAACACCACCCAAAGCTAATTTAAAATGGACTGAGGCAAAGTGGAAAACTGTTCTGTGGTCAGACGAGTTTACATTAGAAATTATTTTTAGAAACCACAGATACCTCATCCTTGCTAAAGAAAACAGTGACCATCCAGACTACTATCAGCGTACAGTTCAAAAGCCTGCCTCTATGATGGTGTGGGGGTGCATAAGTCCTTTATCATGAACAACTTACACATCTGGAATGCACCTTAAATGCAGAAAATTATAGACAGGATTTGAAACAACATATGCACCCATCAAGTAAAATACTGACTGACTACCAAGACTGTTAGAGGCTAGAATCCTCCATTAGACAAAAAAATGGGACATTCTTCTCCAAAAACTCCAGCGAGGATGCTTCACAGTAAACAAAACAAAAATATTAATTGTAATAATATGTTATGTATGTTCCCCTACAATGGTGAAGTTGGCTCTCTGTGTTTGGCCCATCCGCTGTTGGGTGGGGTGGTGGGCGGATGTGAGGGGTACCCTGCTCAGGGGCACCATGGGATGTGCAATGGCTAGGGATTGAACCCAGGACCTTTGTGTCCCGAGTTGGCTGCCCTTCCCCTACACCATCTTGGCCCCAATGGATCTGGAACAACTTCAAAGAAGTGTTGCTGCTATCAAATTCAAAATTACCTTGTTTTTACCACAAAACGGTACAATTTCTTAGTTCCTCCACTTATTATGGATACTATATTCCAGTGTGAATAAAATAAGTTGGAACATTTTGTTCCAACTTTTTCCAATTGAGGAAAAAGTAAAAAAGTCTGATCATTTGTTTTTTCAACACTAAGCATAGTCTTCCAAAGTACAACCCAGCCTTACATCACGCACAGAGACCGTCTAAAACTCATAAAAATGTGAAACTGTGGATGAAAAAGCTGCCTTTCTGTTGGTGTGAGGAGCGAGACTGACCCGAGGAAGTGCTTAAACTGTTGCAGACAGGAACAACAGCAGACAAAAGGTCATCGCGAGAATCCACAACCGTCGGCCGTAGCCACGAGGCAGCGACCTCGCTTCCACCTTAATGCCCTCCCACACACACAGACACACACAAACCTCTCACCCCGGCTAACGGAGCGCTCCTGCATCCCCCCCCCCCACCTCCCAATCTCCCTCGCAGCCATCCAGGTGATCCGCTTGGCTCACATTCATGAGACAGGGAGCGAGTGCGAGCAGTTACCGTCCAATAGGGAGACTGTCCTGGCTCATTATCGGCGTAGGAGGCCGAGCGTGTCACCTGGAGCTAAGCCTCGACACTCGACTAAAAAAAAAAAAAGTCAGCCGAGGTTAGCATGAGAGCGCCAACGTGGGTGTTAGTCATTCTCCCTGCAGCCATCACCTCCACCGCTGGCCCCGCTGAGCATATCCAGCTCTGTTTCTCTCTGGCTCAGACACTCGAGCCGTTTCACGCAGCCTCCTGTGAGTTCTGGACTCGGGTATTGTTAAATAAATCTGATTATACCTGTTAGCGCCGTGAAATGATTTCCCTTCCCACCCTGCAGGTGGAACACCTGTGAACTTGGGTTAACAGCGTAGTGGGAACTGATTTGTACGCTGAAATTTACCGCTAACGTTCGTCTTTAGGCCTTCAATGGAAGCGTTTTTCATACTTTAGACGGTGCCGAGGAGATTCAAACCAGTTTCTGATTAAAAAATATATAAAATTTCCGATGTCAAACATGTCCAATTAAGGTTAATACCACCTATAAGTTTTATTCAGACATCCAAAGAGTTTTTATACATCTGAGTAACTGGCTGTCTTGAAATACATGTGCTCCTAGAAGTGCTCCCAAAGCAACTAATCTGTGTTAATAACTCTTAGACTGAAAGTGTTTTTCATAGCTTTTGCTGTCAAACCTGATGCTTTCTAAATACAGTCATCTTGGAGTTGAGGCACTAGATTAAAGCCACTTCAACTCTGTCACCATTGTTTCTTCCTCTCTCTTCCCTTCAGTCTCCTAGCCGTTGATTGTCGGCGCTTCTAGCCGCACGGATCAATACAAATTATTGGTTTTTGCTCTGTACTTCTTTTTTCTTCTTTTGGCTGAGTGGCAGAATGATGCCAAGCCTGTGAAAGGGTTATGTCAGAAAGCCTGATATTAGACAAGAAGTACGCCGTTACATGTGTCATTTTAATTATCTGCAAGTCAAAAGAGACAAACAGGTAGCTGGGGAAAAAATAAAATAAAATAAAACGTCATCCGTAATTGCTTTTGTCAAGGATGACATTTAAGGTACGAAAAGGATAGAAGAGGCATTTGAGGAGTAAACATTATCTCCTCTTTGTCTTTTTTTCCCCTCTCTCCTAAGCAACACAAAAGGCTGATTAAGAGTGAGGTTCGGGGGGAGATGAAATAGCCGCCTGCGAAATATTAGTAGGTTAGAATTACTTTGTTGCATGACACAATACCAATAAATGCTTCATGCTTGGGGAGGGAGAGGCTCCTGTCAGCGGTGGCACCTCAACAATGGCAGCTTTCTCCGTGTTAATACTACGCATTTGACTTGACGAGCACCCCACTGTCATTTTGCCTTCTTGGAGGTAGACAGCTGACGTTCGGAGAAGATTGCATCTACTGTAGCTTTCGCAGACAGTTCAACGCCCCCGTGCTCGCAGTCTCCCCCCCCAACCCCCCAAGAAACTCCAGGATGAAACTTCACGAGAGCGAGAAGAAGAAGAAAAAAGATGTTCAGTGTTTCTAACTTAAAATAGCCACAAGTTTGGAAAAGTTGCTTGGACCCGCAGCGCCGCTCTCCCTCGTTCCCTACATGGGAAGTCAGGAACGGTGGATGTGTTTCGGAAACAAAAAGAAGCTCCCCCGCTCCTTTTATTGGGGAAGAATGGGCCCTTTAGAACCTGTCCAGCCTTAGATAATTTCATTCAGGCGGCCCCTGCTCCGCCGTCATTGAATCTGCATCCAGGGATCAGGTTCACAGGGACGGGTTGATAGCTTCCCAAGCCTCTTGGTCTTTTGTTCTAGTACCCCCCTTTCCCCCTTTCTTCTCCTCTGGAAGCTGGGGTGGGGGACACAGAGCTGATGGTGAGAACAGTTTTGGAATGACGCAACTAAGAGAAGATCGAACTGAGTGTTTTGAATCAATGGGTTCTGGTAAGACCCTTTAACCAGGTAGACGTCTTTTATTTTAGACGTTCTTAACTCCGGGACACATCTAGTTGCAAGAAGGTAGATGCGGACCACCCAGGAATCCCCAATGTCTCCCTCCACTCCTGGGTCTCCAGCCTCGGTTTGCCTTTTTTGTCACCCATAAGGAGCATTACTGAGTCTGAACTTGCCTAAACCCTTGTGATCACACCTCTTGAAAAGGTTTTGTTTCCTCCGCCGATTGGTATTCGAGGCAGGTCACCGCACTCCCACCCTCCAGCTCCTCCCGCCCGTCCTGCCTCCCCTCCCATGTTTGAAAGCCCTGTTTTCATTTTAATTTGCACCTGTTGTGCAGTTGTTCGCTGAAGGCAAGTGCAGACCAGTCAATCGCACAGAGACGTGTCAGGAGGAGATGTGGGGAGGCTTATCTTTTGATATGTATAATGTTTTCAGAAATGTCGCGCACGGACTTCATCTGGTCGGGCCTCCAGATTCTGGGAAGGAGCGGGGGACGCTTTCAGTCCAAAAAACCCCAAACGCTTTAATTAGCGCTGAAAGGCGAAGGCAGGCGGTTGTAGTCCGTTAGTAAAATATCACATAAACCACTGGACAAAATTGATTAAAACTCTCAAAAATTAATTACTGAATAAACATTTAGAGTAAATCCCATTTAAGATGGCCACCACAGCTAAGTAATCTTAAAGAACACAAACATGGTTATAACTCGGTCAACTTTTAAGATACTGTGGTAAAGGTTAGCGTGGTAGTAGCTGAAAGTTATTTGCAACACATATTTTGAGCACTAACAATTTGTATAAGATGTTTGATAACATTTGAACCAATAACTACTTAGCGCTAACAAAGCTGAGTCACGTCATCCGGACGGTTTCTTTTTTTTTTTTTTTCCTTTGTCGAGACAATTCACCCTTCATCCAAAGGACTTCATCAGTCCGAGGAGCCACAAAAACTAATGTTTTACTAAGGTGAAACATATCCAACATAGTTAAGTTATGTCATCTGAATGGTTTCTTTTTTTTTTTTTGTTGTTGAGAAGTTTTGTTTCCCTCAGTCCGAGGAGTCACAAAGACTGATGAAGTCCTATGGATGAAGGACGAAACGTCTCAACAAAATAAGAAACCGTCCAGATGACCTGACTTAACTTTGTTGGATTTTTTTTTTACCTGGATTATTGAGCATGATCTTTGATTTTGGAGCTAACTTTTTATGTCTGTTAGCAAAATATCTCCTGAACTACTGATTAAACCTTAATGAACCTCTACAAGCAATTAATACTCAGAGTCAAGCCAATTGCAAATGGCTGCCACATCTGTCTGGATTTAGAAAACACATAAATGGGTATAATTTAGTAAATTTTACTAATATTGAGCTAAGATTTGGTGTCATAGTAGCCATCTTGCAGTATCGCTTGAGGTTTCTCATACCTTTGTTTTCAAAGTTTGTTGTGCAACTCTAAAACCGAGGCGAGATAGGTGGCGAGTGATATGCATGCCCAGGGTCACAAAGTTCTTGCATGTATTGTTTTCAGAGAAACGCTCGTCTTTGTCCGAAACATAAATAAATGTGAAAGCTCCTCCACCTCCTGGCTGTGGTGGCCGGGTCCTCCCCAGACAGGGCCCTCTCACCACAGAACATTCTTGTACGAGCTGCCAGTGAGGTGTGTCCCCCATGTGATGCCATGCTCCGGGCTCGCCCAGCGCTCCATCTGCGCTGCTCCAATAAGTCTACTGACGTCCGTTTTCAGCTGTGATTTACGCCGCGCTGCGTATTCGCCGAGAAACAGCCGACGGGCGCAGTGACAAATTTGCACGAGAGCCACCTTTGATTGAGTTCACAGCCCTTATTTACAGGCTGTCTATTTTAGGAAAAGCAGACATATGTCAGGGACCTGGGCACCATAGAAGCAGGCGAGCCCTGCTGATGCTGTTCATGAGCCTCTTTTTTTATGTGTGTGCTTCAGTCTACCTCACATGTCTCATTAACCACTATATGGATTTTAATGCAATTCTCAGACTATAATAATTAGATGCACATCTACAGTTGAGTCGCTTTTGAAGTCAACCTGATTCAAAATGGTCGCCGAAGCTCACCAAAATGGGTAAAACATAGCCAGTTTGAAAGACACTGAGCTCATATTTAGTGTGGTAGTGGCTTATAGGCATTCACAACATACACTCCAAGCGCTTAGAGATCATTTCAGTTGTGTTGTTTTCAGTGTTTGATTCAAAAAGCTCAGTTTTATTCTCAACACAAGAATTTAAAACTTTGACATGAAAGGTGGCGGGAGATATGCATTTCTTCAAGGAAGGCTATGCCTTTAGTTATCTTTATGGTTTAATTTCACTGGCTATGCAAACCTGAAAACATCCACAGGACCTACGCAGTGATTAGTTTTAATTACCTTACGTTAAGCCTTTTGTGTGCATAGCAACCACTCGTGTGCTGCTGCATGTGGAGCACGTAAAACCTGAGCGGTATGCTCCGAAGGTGCAGCCTGTCGGCATCTGAGGCATCCGAGCAGGACTGAAAATTAGTGGCTATTTTGGCTGGCAGCTCCTGGACAGCTGTCCTCCCACTGCCGCGGTTCAGCCACGAATTCCCAGCGCAGATGCTGTAATCGGGTTGTAACACGGCAAAATAATAATCCAAAAGCAACAAAAACAAGAGGGGCGTCTACATGTTTCTTCAACCCTATTTCAAAAACCAGATTTCTAACATCCTGTCCCTTTCTTCCCACAGCTTTGAACTATGAGAACGTGGTGGAGACGGGCTCAGAGACCGAGGAGGAGGACAAGCTGCCCGTGTCTGAGGAGGACCCCCTGATCAATGGGACGGGCAGCCCAGGAAGCCTCACCAACCCGGAGGCGTCGCCGCACACCGAAAGCCACAGCCTGCTGACCAAGGACGAAGAGGATGACGAGATGCGGGACAGCGGCGTGGACCAAATTTGGCCTGACAACGACATCTTGAGTGCCTCTGTCGACGGTACCGGTGAGTGTCTGGTGCAGTAAAATACCTCTTCCCTCATTCAATTAAACTTCCTGAAAATAACTTTTGGATATACCTTCCTATAACTTAACGTTTGGAGGCAATCCAATTCAAAATGATTGCCACAACAAATCATACTTAATTAACACAAAAATACCTGACGCCTCTTGCACAGTGATGGCTAGACATGGGCATCACTGACTTCCACGACCCACAAAGGAAGAAGTGGCTAAAGCTAATGGATGGATGGATACCTATACTGAATCAATTTAACATATATTGAGATATAATTTGGTGCAGTGGTATCTCCAAGTCATTCAAAAGACTCAGCCTACATCTCATCTAGGAAAGATGGCAAGTTACGTATTCCTTGGAAGACTCTCCAAGGAATGAAGAAATTCTCTAAATAAGTTGCTTCAAATGGGTTCTGGTGTGCGTTACCAGATGCGTGGGTTTCAGGTGCGCTGCCAATCACAAGAACCCGCACTAAGCCGACTCTTGGATACTTTGTGTGCACATCCTGCCACTTGTGGAACTATCTTATGCCGTAAACCCCCACCAATCTGGTGCTGGTGTAGACTTAAACAAACGACACAAAGCATTTTGCAAATAGCGCTCGAGCCAGGTCTGACGGCGGCGTCCTCGACGATGCTTCCCACCCCCTGCGTCAGACAAACAGTTTCTCCGTGAGGCGGCGGTGACCAGTTGGTTCCCCAGCTTAGAGAAAAAGCCCTGCTCTAAGCCCAGCCGCAAAAGATATTTACAGTGATGTAGGAAAAAGAAGTTTCCACAGGTTGCACCTTCACAGACTTGACTGACTGATCGTCTTTTCCTGAGCCGTCACCCCCCTCCCCGACTCCTTCCAAGGCAGGAGGGTGCCAGTCACGGATGCTTGAAAGATAAATACTTTTAATTAGGGGGCAGGGTATAATCATTAAAGGAAGCCAGACTGCTGCAAAAAAGTCATTAACAATCTTAAATGAAATTTTTATTTTTATGATAGCCATTTACATGTATAATAAGAGTCAATGATTCTTGGAAGCATGTGACGGGAACAGAGTATGGAGAGAAGTCATGTAAGACAGCCCATTTAAATGAGCCGGGCTTCGCTATTCATTTTTGCTAATGAACTAGCTGTGCACGAAACAGGCAGGCTTAAATTTTAATACGGGGGGTTGTGCATTTATTAGGGACACGCATGCAAAAAAAGGAAAAGATTGTGTATCAGCATTCACTTCATATCAAGTCCTTAAGGGGTGGAAAGAACAGGAGACAGTTTGGTAAATAAATCAAGATAAAGGATAAACAAGCTGTCACTGCATACGGTAATTGTTTATTTGATAAAGACCTGCGGTGCCGTAATGTCTGTAATTCAACTATGTTGCAATTTCCAGATAATATGCTTCTTGTGTGATAAACTGGCTGACATATTTCAGAGAGCAAGTCAAGTTCATTAGAGCGTTTGGGAGGCTCTTTCCCAATCTTGTGGGTGCCGTGTTTCCCAGCCCTGCTTCTTCTTCTTCTTCTCTTTTTTCCCCACTCCGCGGTGCCTTAGTGTCTGCAGTGATACCTCAGCACATAGCTCAGGCCTGAGATAAGTTCGCACCCTCCCTCCTTCCTTCATGATTTGGTCGTCACTCCCCTATCAGGAGTTGTTCCACAGGTCTCAGAGGAGAGAATGAAGAAAGACAATTTTACTGTACATGTTTAGGAAAACACCAATATCTGAGTGTAGTCTACGCGTAGAGGTGGTTCGGACGGTATTTACAAGGCAAAGTGAGGGGAAAAAGCAGAAGAAAGTTTATCGCGGCTGATTCCAGGGCACAATCTTGTCTCCGTCCTTGACATTCCTCAGTCCCACAGCGAGGCTGGACGCGATGTGCTGGAGAAACATGACATCATTATCACCGACAGACGTTTTCAAACAAATCACCTGCTCTCTTTCTTGAAACTCTTCTCTGACACCACAGCCGGCTCGTTTCCATGTTTCGGATGTGATTTTGCCAAATCTGGCTTGTGTTTCTGGTTGGACAGGGCCTCTTTGTTTTCTTTGCACATCTCACAAGTTTTGCAGCTGTCACTTAAACATCAATTGCGTCCAGGAGTCGAGCACGTCTTACAATAAGTGCAGTGTTTTAGAGGTCTATAGCGGCCGCCAAGAGTTGGATTCGGATTATTTGAATGTGAAAACACATAAAGCTGTGACTGACAACATACAGACGTGGATAAATCTGTTTGCACCCACAATGGTCACTGAAATAACTTGAAACTGACAGAAGTAATATTAGAAAACATATTACTGAAAATAAATAATGGTCAGTCGTTGCTTTTGAGTTTTGGTACAACAAAATTGTTTAAAAAGACATACTTGTGAACGTGTCCCTGACATATTGTACATGTTCAGAAATTTAAGGTCACAATGACTAGATAATTTCCCGGACATGGCAACAAGAGGAAAATTATACTAATATAGACCAAAAAGCCAAGAACAGCTTCCAAAGATATTAGGGAACTCAAAGGTCAAGGGTCATCAGTGTCAGATCACATCATTGATTGCCGTTTAAGCCAAACTAAAAGGAAGACAACTGGAGCGGACACCAAATCATAAAAAAAGCCACATTGAAATTTACTAAAATACATATTGACCAGCCACAAAGCTTCTTGGAGAACGGCCTTTGGACAGATGGGAGAAAACTATATATGTTTTGCTGAATAGTCTCATCAGATCTAAGTTCAGACCCAACAATGAAACAAAGAAAAAAAACTGTACCTACAGTAATACATGGAGGAGGCTCAGTGTCTTGAATCTATCCAGGGGACAATGAAACATCAAGGCTATCAAGACCTTCTGGAGTGAAATGTGCTGCCAGTGTCTGAAACATTATAATGGTCACAGGTCATACTGTAGGTCCTTCAACAGGATAATGACCCCAAAGTCATCACTAGAAACACCAAGAATGGCTCAGAACCAAACACTGGACTGATGGACTTGCAATCCATCCTTGGTGTACCCCATCTCTCGCACAGTGATAGATGGATATGGATACCAGTGACCCCCGCGGCAACCCAAAAAGGAAGAAGCGGGTAAAGATAGATAATGGATGTTCTGAAATGTCTTTCTGAGCCCTGATCTAAATCCTGTTGAATATCTGTGGAAGAAGCTGCAACATGCAATTTGGAGAAGAAGCCCTTCAAACTTAAGACAGATGGAACAGTTTAATCGCAAGACGTGGACCAAAATACCTGAGGATAGTTGCAGAAGCCTCAGAAAGTCCCAGAAATCACTTGATTGCAGTGATTGACCCAAAGGTAATGCAACAGGATATTAAATTAGGATAGCATTCGTTTTGAGATGGTGTAGGAGCAGGGCAGCTGACTCGGAACCCGAAGGTCCTGGGTTTGATCCCCGGTCATTGCACATCTTGTGGTGTCTTTGAGCAGGGCACCCAATCCCGAATTGCTCCCCGGGCGCTTACATAGCTGCCCACTTCTCCACCTGGTTGTATCCCAGGTGAAATGGGTTAATTGCAGAGAGCCAATTTCATCTTTGTATGGGAACATACAATGATGACAACTCATAGCACTTTATTAAGGCTAGTTCCGTAAGTTTATTCATTAAAACAATTCTGTTGAATTGAGCAGCAATGACTGATTTTCATTAGTTGACTTTCAGTTAATATTAGCGTTATCAGTTTCACAGTCCTTCTTTAATGAGAGGGTACAAATAAATTAATCTATGCCCGTATTTCTAAAAATATCTGAACCTTGAGTCTAACCATGTGATTTTGTTACTAAAACCTGACAGATTCAGGATAACCGAGGCTAAAAGCACAAAAGCAGAACTTTAAAGCGACTTCAGTGACCGGCCATAAAAATAGGAATGTTTTCAAAATAAACACCATCAGAGCCACTATGAAAATAGGTGGAATTACAGTCGGGGCCGACGTAGTCTGGGCTCCTCCTGAGCCCCGTGTCGACTCTCAGACCTCAACATCACTCTTCAAGGAGGTGTGTACCTTACCGACTTGAGTTGTGTGTGATTTACTGCTGACAAAACATACTTCAGTTACCTCTGAACTGCTTCCCAGGAGCAAGAATACGCACATGTATTTGGCATAAATAGATATCTAGTGAAAATGTATGACAAAACCATACAGTCTCCAGCAAAATCGGGCGTCTTTTGGCCATTTCTACATAGAAAACCAACCTCACCACAATGATACTTTGTCCCATTTGACTGTGGCCCAGAATGAGCACGGATCTGAGCGTATACATGTGCCAGAGGCCACAGCCGAGAGGTGTACGTGGTGTAAGTCCACCTCCTACTGGAAGCAGCCGTCCCTCCCTTCAAACCACAGATAACAAAAGTTTTCCAAGGTAAACAGGGGAGAGTGAAGGGCCAGTTAATCCCACTGGTCATCCCCTTGCGTCAGACCAAAAGCATGCAGTCAAATTTGATTACCCAGAGCAAACATGGTGCCAACGAGGACGCAGAAGTGTGAGGGAGTTCTGTTTAGAGCACTAAAGAAGGAGGTTTATACGCACTACCTGATACTAGCAGGTATATTTAGTTACATGATCATCCACCTTTTATAGTAGAGCAGAATCTTGTAGTTGTGTGTTAGTCTGTTAACAAAATATATAATGAATTGAGAGAGGAATTTTAATAAAACTCTGTAAAGAATTACTGAATGTACAACTAGACTTGACAAACTTTTGGAGTCAGACAGATTTAAGATGGTCGTCAAAGCTAATCTATTTTGGCAAACATCAAAATGGCTACAATTCAAACAGTTTTACTGATAATGAGTTAAGATTTGGTTTGATTGTAGCTCAGAGTTTTGTCAAACACATTCTTTAAGTGCAAACAGTTTCCCATACTGGAGCTTTGGAAGATGTACAATCATCAGAGAGGGGAAAAAAGCCATTCTGGCATGGAGGAAGTTAACCTATTCCTCCAGTGGAGTCTGTCATTATTCTCTGCAGCTATTTACTGGGGTATTTATCATCTCACCACCGAGGCCACATCTTTAATTTCAAGCAAACCCTGAATTGCGAGCCCCTAGAATGCATTCCACAGCTATGGAGCCCATTGTTTTCAGATGAAAATAAAAAGCCGTGTTGCTTCTGGCTTTTGTGCGGAGTAATGTAAGCAGGATAGCATTATTATCAACAGCACACCCACGACCTTTTCCGGTATTATCTCATCCAGGTTTCTCCCAATCAAACCCAAAACCATAGAGACAGTCAGAGGCCGTTCATAATTTGTTCTTACAAATCCGTTTTTGGGTGACTTGAGTGTATCCCCAGTTCATGCTCGATGGTAAAACACACAGAGACACGTCACATAGAAGGTTGTCAGTGAACATCCCAAACATCAGCAGGTCTGGTAATGAACTTGTATGGATTACAGTACGTTTAGATGTTTGGCTCATTATTGACAGCAGATTATAGCTACCAATGAGTGCAGAGAGTCCCAAACCAGTTAAAACAAATAATAAACCAAAGACAAACTGCCATACAATCCAGAAAAGTTCAGTCAGGTCCTCTGGACGGTTTCTTTTTTTGTTGTTGAGACGTTTCATCCTTCATAAAAAGGACTTCATCAATCCGAGGAGCCACAAGCAAACTCAGTCCCCCAAACAGCACACTCCCATAGTTGGCCAAAGTTTGCTGGTGATAAGATGGTTTCTGGGGCCCGCCCTCTACCCAGTTGACTCCTCTGAGGTAGCCATAGCCAGGGAGTGTGCTGCTTATGGGACTGAGTTTGTTTGCGGCTCTTCGGACTGACAAAGCCCTTTGGATGAAGGACGAAACGTCTCAACAAAAACAAAATGAAACCGTCCAGATGACCTGACTGAACTTTGTTGGATTTTTTTTTTTTTTACCTGGATTACTGAGCATGAACTTTGATCTGCCATACAACATCTGGTAATCCACTCTGATGAATAAAATCAGGAAAAAACAGATCTTTTTTCTAAAAAGGATTCTAATAAACAATTCATTACCGTAAATTGCTTCACCGAAACAAACCAAGAAAAAAAAAACAGTATCTTTATAAGATCCCCAAGGATGGCCATTTAATGATCTTTAATCAGCTGGACTTCCAGATGTCCACTCTACAGCCTTGGTGGGGTTACTTCAGTTCAAGAGGAGCTCCTACAGCTTGGCTCTGGACAGATTGTGTTCAGAATACCAAACATATGAGGGGAAAAAGGGGTCCGGACCACCTCGGATGGTGGTGGATAGCTAACAACTGTTATAAATGACAGGTCTGAATAGCCTCTCAGATATATCAGATACTGGGGAAAAAGTACTCTTCACAATGCAGGACTTGCAATGTCCTTGTCAGAGCAGTAGCGCAAGAGCTAACAAGGAACACAATGTAGGATTCTATTATTATTTTTAACAAAGGTCACATGTTCTCGGAAGCACCTTGATTTAATTTGTACCACGGAGGCAGGAAGGAGGGACCGGGGACTTCTTAGGCTGATTGTCCGATCTGTGTCCTCCCGTTGACCGTAAGAGGGGAAGAATTTGTCAGAAGAGGGTTTGTTTATGAGCTTGTCAATCTGCTGGTTATTTACTGCCACCTCACCTGTGCCAAAACAATATTTGCCTGTCTGCGCAGGACGGATGCCATTACCCTGATTAGGCTGGAAGAACTGGGCTTTTGTAGAACAAAACTGCAGAGGTACTTCCTGGGACACTTCTCGGTGATTACGTGAAAAAAATTCGAGACATGCACAAAACAGGCTTTTACATCGTTGCCCACCTTGAATGGCAACGAGCAACCTAGAGCTCTACTTATGGTTAAAAATGCACTTTCCCCTTCAGCATCCTGTACGTAAACCCCAGAATTAAAGACTTCACTTTCGTCGCTCACTTCAAAACATCGACTCGTCGGGCCCGCCCACTTGAGGTCTGCCCCGACCAGTGGGGGTTATTTCTGCCGCCGAGAAATGTTTCTGCAGCTACAACGCTTCATTTGTGGTCGTTGGCTTGTATTCCTTTTAGTTCCAGGAGCGGGGCGCCAGCTCTCTGCCAGGGCTTGTGGCAAATCACAAAAATGTGTCCGCTTACAACAGCCGAAGCAGCGTTGGATGAAAGCGTCCACCAAAACGACATATGCTGGAACACGGCGTGATGGTGCATGCGGAGGGTTGCAGCGGCCGTCACAGCCGGGGAGTAATAAGCTCAGCCTGCGTGTTGGCTGGAGCTCTGTGATTGCTCAGGTGGATGTGCTCCACGTTGTATTTAATCGCCGTGTTTGGTGGTGGAGGCTTTTTTTCCTCCTCCCCTGCTGCTTGTTGTCATGTTAAAGGTAAATAAGTCACTGTCTGGCTCAGACGATAGCATTCATTAAGCATGCTGAAAATGCTATGGCGCGCGGCGACGCACAGCGGTGCCTTTATTGCTTTCCACATACCATCTTCTTCTTCTTAAAGGCCTCGTTGTCACCATTACTCACCCTCCTGTCTTTGTCTTCTTCTTCTCTGCTTCTCTACAGATGAAATAAAAGATGATTTCGATGTCCTGGGGCCTGACGCCACTTTGCAGGCGGTTGGAAACGGTACAGGTATGCTCAGCTCTTTCTCTTATCCCTTTAAAGAAGTCGGAGCGATGAACTAAAAGCCAGCGTCTCAGTAAGCGGCGAACGTCGGAAACTAGTTGACGACTCAAAATTGCAAGAAAGCAGGCACATTTTCAGTTGACGTCTTGCAGAATTTTAGGTTTAGCCTCGTTTTTAGGGCAATTTTTGAAAACTTTTCATGTCTGCACAGCTTGCAAATGAATGTTCTAGACCAGGGCTATTCAAATAAACTCATCGGGGGGCCACAGTCACTGAAAGCCAGCAGCTCAAAGGCTGGACATCCATCATTATGTAAATAAACCAATTATTACAATGATTTTAAATTAGTTTATTTTGTTTCATTGAATCATGAATGCAGTATATAGAATGCAAAACCCAGAACTGCCCCCCAAAAAATAAATGCAAATTTTTTTTTTTTTTTTACAAACTCATTGGTGGTCCGGACTGAAGTGGCCCGCGGGCCGCCAATTGAAAAGTCCTGTTCTAGACTGTGCACATTATTTTGTTGCTACATCATGCCTACTTTGCCAGCCGTACCCATCAAAAAACATTAAAACCTCTTCAGTTCCTTAAAACAATTTTCTAAAACTTGCTTAAGTAGATGCAAATTTGCTATTTTCATCTTTTTACGCGCGGTTTAGTTTGCAGCAATTTGTTTGCTAATTGTAGCTTTTAGTTTTAGTTTTGCTACAGTTAGCTTTTAGCAAATGTTTTGCTCATTTTTGCTAGTTTAGGTTTTATGTGCTGTGAGCTAATTTTAGCTTTTAGAAACTGTTTATCTGGTTTTAGCAATTAGGTTTATTTATAGCTTTTAGTTGAAGTTTTAATTAAAACAACAACAAAAAAATTGCTAATTTTAATTTTCCATTACAGTTTGGCTGTTGTTTTTTTTAAGCATTTTGGCTAATTTCATTTTTTTAGCTGTTGTTTAGTAAGTTTTAATGTTCAGCTATAATAGTTTTGTTGATATTAACATTTAGTTTTTATTTAGCTAATTTTAAGTTTTAGTAACAGTTTTGCTCATTTTTACTAGTTTAGGTTTTAGTACTGTGAGCTAATCTTAGATTTTAGAAACTGTTTATCTGGTTTTAACAATTAGTTGTTGTTTTTTTGTTGTTGTTGTTGTTGATTTAAACTTTTAATTGAGGTTTTAATATTTTGAGCTTTCAGATACTATTTTGCTAATTGCAGTTTTCCCATTACAGTTTGGCTGTCAGCTTTTTGAAAGTGTTTTGGCTATATCATTTTAGCTGTAGTTTAATCAGTTTTACTGTTCAGCTGTAGTTTTGTTGATATTAACATTTAGCTTTTATTAAACTAATTTTAGCTTTTAGTAACAGTTTTTGCTGCTTAATTCTTTAAGTGCTGTGAACTAATTTTAGCTTTAGAAACTGTTCATCTGGTTTTAGCAGTTGTGTTTTTTATTTTTATTTTTAGCTTCTAATTGAGGTTTTAATAGCTTGAACTTTCAAATGCTACTTTGCTAATTATAGTTTTCAGTTACAGTTCGGCTGTTAGCTTTTTTAATGCAGTTTGTCTAATTTTAATTTTTAGCTGTAGTTTAGTAAATTTTACTTTTCAGCTATAGTTTTGTTAATATTAGCATTTAGCTTTTATTTAGCTAATTTTAGCTTTTAGTAACAGTTTTGCTCATTTTTGCTACTTTAGGTTTTAGGTACTGTGAGCTAGTTTTAGCTATTAGTCTTTTTTCTGTTGATTTTAGCTTCTAATTGTGGTTTTAATAGTTTGAGCTTTCGGATACTACTTTGCTAACTGTAGTTTTCAATTACGTTTGGCTGTTAGCTTTTTTTTAAATGTAGTTTGGCTAATTTTATTCATTAGCTGTAGTTTAGTAAATTTTACTTTTCAGCTATAGTTTTGTTACTATTAGCATTTAGCTTTTATTTAGCTAATTTTAGCTTTCATTAACAGTTTTGCTATCAAAGTTTACTTTTCACCTTTTTTTTAGTATTAGCATTTAGCTTTTATTTAGCTAATTTTAGCTTTTAGTAGCAGTTTTGCTCATTTTAGCTTACAGCCACTGGCATGCTCAAGATAACTTTTAGTTACTTTTTTCCCTTGTGAAATTTGTTCGCCAAATAGTCTCCAACAGTCACATTTTAGTGAGATACTAGCTAAAGTTTTCACCAGGGACTGCATCGTCATCACATTAGTTAGCAAGTGGCTGTCGAAAAGTTTTAAGAAGTTAGCTAAAATTAAACTTTACCAAGATAAACAGGCATGTGCTCAAGCTGTCAGAGCTAAGGAACAGAAATCTTATAGTAAGACTTGCAATTTAAAACATTTTAAATTTCCTAAAATTGTTGAGAAAGGAGTTAGTTGTAATGTTTGGTACTTAGAAGGTGCTAGAAGGAGTCTTGATTGAGTTGCTGCTCTTTGAGGCTTTTTTTTTCTTCTCACAAATGAAGCTGAACCACAGCCTCACGGTTATATTTTCACAGAAACTCCACCTCTTCTAGTCAAAGAAGCAGATTTAGCTCAGTTAGCTTAGCACCACCCATAGGTGGGTCCCGTCTTTAGAGTGGATGACTAAAACATCAGAAACGAACAAACTACTAATTGCAAACTGTAATTAAAAAGACATCATTCCTCCCCACCAAGGAAAATCTACAGGCAGTTTGGATTATTTTTATTTATTTTTTTTATAAACTTTGATGGAACATGCATCTTGCAGCCCTCCCAGTTAGCTAAGTGTTTCATCTGGTGGAGCTGAACTCCTTCTGCCTTGTTTTTATTTGAGGTGTTGGGTTGATTTGGAGCCACACACCCGCTCTGTTCCATGATATCATCCTGGCCACCTCAACAACTGGCCTCGGACATTTTTTCCCGGTAAACCGAACTCACATCACAGAACGCCACAAAGTCGTGCCTCGAAAGCCTCCCCTTCATCTTTCATTAGCCTCTGCTCATTGCTGAGTTTTCTCTCATTTTTCTTCCTCTTTTCTTTTACTTTGCTGAAAATTCAAGCGGAGCAAATGTTTTCCATTTTGCCTGCTGTAAGGACTTTTTGGAAACAATACAGGGCGAGCTCGCCGCCACTAGATCACATGTGATTTTGTTTAAAGGCATGAGCAGTTCAGTCACGTCGCAGTGCCAAAGCACACTTTGATCCAGGTGATTTCCTCCGTTTCTCCTTAAAGAAACACTTTTATGTTTTCCATCCCAATGTGATATGTGCATAAAAGCATAAAATAATTACAGGCCTAGCATTCTTTGAAGGAATGCGTATTTCCCACCCCTTTTCATGCCAGAGCTTTAGAGTACAATCATCTTATGGGAAATGATGGATTTGTAGCTTAATATCATGCAATATTGCAGGAGTACTCATTGGGATTGACTGGGGGAGTGGTGACGCAGAGGTTAGAGAAGGTGGGCCTGTGATCGGAAAGTCGCCAGTTCAATTCCCGTACTGACATCAAAATGTGGGTGGGAAAGATGAAGCACTCACACCTGCCTCCACCCTCATTTCAAGTACAAGTAGGTTTTATTGTCATTCACATCTAGGCCTGTCGCGATAAAAGATAAATCAATTAATCGCATGATGAAAATTATAAACCTCATTTTCATTTATCGGCTTTATCGTTTCTTCGTGTCTCTCTCTTTCTACTGAAGACACGGCTCAACTCCGGCGTTCTTCACTGACCCCTTCCTTTCACCTTTCTCTTTAAAAGCAGCTAAGTTGAGAACCTAAGCTACGAGCTAAGCTAACAGGCCGACCTCGGGAATACATTTCAGTCTTGTCGAAGCTCCAAATGTCATGGTTGAAACCCGTGTCTTGGTGTGAAAAGTTGTTTTTCTGTGCAAAAAGAAGCTGAGAACTTGTTTACTAATTTTTTTATTAAAATATTTGTGTGAAAAAGGCTATGCTAAAGAGCTAAAATCACTGAGCGTCTGCCATGTCACCATGTCAGCCCATGTCACGTCAAGGGTCCTCCCTCCCTTTTTTCTTAGAGACACACTGCTCAACTGTCCAACCTTTGGTTCAAACAGTCTTATACTGCCATCAGATGGTTAAAAAGGTATTACACTCCACACAAGTCAACACTTCTTCTAAAATTTGACAATTAATTATTGTTAAATTTCAAACAATATTATCGTTTATCGCAATAATTTCAGAGACAATTAATCGCCCAGCAGAATTTGTTATCGTGACAGGCCTATTCACATCACATGTGGTACATGAGGTGGAACGAAATTGTGTACTCTGTGTTTGCCCCACTCTGGGCCCTTGAGCAAGGCCCTCAACCCCACTATTTACTCCCCTGGGTGCCAATCTGCTCCACACAGAGGGCTGTGGTAGCTCGTTGGTCTTTGGCTGCATCAGGAAGGGCATCTGGCATAAAAACAATTGCCAAGTCTTGGTGCGAGATAGTTTGCTGTGAACACAGCCAAAAGAAGAAGAAAAAAACTTATTGAGAATGACTCTCAGTTACTACCACACCAGATTTTAGCTCAGTATCTGTACATTTCATTGACTTTCTGTCGGCTAATGTTGATTAGCTTTCGTAGCCATTTTGAATTAGATTAGTTCCAAAAGATTTTTAGTTCAAGTAATTTTATTGTCATTCTCATCACATGTGGTACATGAGATGGAACAAAATTATGTACACAGGGTCCCAGTTACACGCAAAATAGCAAATATATAAAGTGTAAAAAGAAACGTATAAGATATACACTAAACAAATGGCAAACTGCATTGCCAATAGACCTAAGATCTACGCTAAACACTAATAATGCAAAACAATACGGCGTAACAACAGCAGCCCGAACATGAGTCTGTGGTGAGCAAATTGGTACCAGTAGTAGATTGGGCCATAAGTACAATTTAATCTTTCAGGTTCAAGCTGATTGTGCTGAGCCAAATCTGGGTCGATCAACCGTCCATCTGTGGAATATTCAGCCACTCTCAATTAACTTTGTGGTCTTCACAGCATCACCTAATGAGAATACCATAAATTCTGCCATCACCGGGATCAAAAGTGATCCATTGGCACCGGTGACATTTCAGCGCCATTTTTGACATCCAAATATCTACTACCTTGACCTTTCACAAATTGGCTGCTGGAGTCATCACGGCCGAACAAATCGCTCTTTAAACCTCACCTTGGCTTGGCGTGTAAAAGCCTCATTAATGATGAGGGGGTGTGGGGCTGACAAGACGTCACTTGGGTTTTCGGTTCCAAACAGCCCGCGGAGTCTCTCCAGGTTGTTTGTGTGCGTGGTTTTTGGCCTAATGAAGGCTGCCATTTCCTTTCAGCTAAGTTTTTGTTTTTTTTGTGTGTGTTTTATTTCTGAGGCAGCTATCTCCACGCTGCAGCTTAAGAATTTCCCTGAAGAGAAGGGACTGGGAAATAATTTCACATTGTGTGGCCTCAGCACTTTGGCTGGCTTAAGACGCGTTCTGCTCAGCTATGGCAGAGTCTCCTTTTCTGCTTCGGCTTGTGGTTTGGCCTCGGTAATCTGTTCTACACAGAACCAACAAAAGCCATAGCCTCTTGATTGACCTTTCATGTGTAAGCTGATACAATGAAACGTGGCTCTGCTGCTGATTAAGACATGATTGTGTATATCTGTATGTATATGTGAACAGAGGAGTGTGTGTTCTTTTATTTTACAGTCCTGAACTGTAAATCAGATTTTCTGTCAGACGTAAATTAGGTCAGTGAAGTTTTTCTAAAACATTTGCTCCTTAGAAGCTCATAGTAGCACATCTATCTCTGATTTTTGGCCAGATTAAGTTACATTTCTTGTTTTAGCAGGCATGGAATGACAAGCGAGCCTGGTAATGTAGATATATTCTCCCCAAAGCACTGCTGTAATGTTTCAGGGTGGCTATCCTCATCGCATTTCCACCACTGTGTTCCCAATATTATCCTGTAAGACATTTCTCGCGGGTGGGGGAGTGAATCTAATTTATCCGATTTATCCGTCCGCCTCCCTCTTCTTCTTCTCTCTCTGCAGTCAAGAGCATGGATTGCTCTTCAGAGTTGGAGGACTTCTTTGCCAAACGGAAGCTGGACGGCGGTGACAGCCACGTGGTGAGCATCGCCGAGTACCTGCAGCGTGGCGACACTGCTATTATTTACCCAGAAGCCCCAGAGGAGCTGAGCCGTCTGGGCACACCGGAGGCCACAGGACCCGAGGAGAACGGTACGCAACCCTGTTAATGAGCTGTTTGTTCCTGCTTTGATCTATCATCCGGACATACTTATTTGCCTAGTCTGATGAGAATAGTGATGGTTTAGTGTGTAAATTTAACTTCCTTTGGGTTTTTGATTGGTTTTATAGTTAACAAGACTTTTGACAAATTGAGATACTTTGTAGAATCTCACTGTGCTGCAACTGTTGGAGACTAGTTCATTAACAAAACTGTGTGAAAATACTCAAATGTTCATTTCTATTGACATAGAACAAGAAGTATGCATAGACACCCAAAAGTTTCTATAACTACAAGAAGAAAAAAAAATAGCTAAAAGTAACAAGTTGAGCAAAAGTAAAAATTAAAATTAAAAAAATTAGGCTCAAATTATTAAGAGGTTAGCCAACAGTGGCTAAAAGTAAGGTAATAATAGCAAAACACTAACTGAAAACTAAAAATGCCAAAGACTAAAGGATTAAAGTAAAAAAGGGCTAGCTACAAGGACAAAATGTTAGCTTAAAGTAAGAAACATTTGACTAAAGTAAAAAAGTTAATCTAAAATTAACAAGAGGCTAGCCAAAAGTAGCAAAAACTGGCTAAATGTAGCAAAGCACAAACTGAAAACGAAAAAAATGCTAATAGCCTGGTAAACGCTAAATGTAGAACAAGATTGGATCCAACTTAAAAGTAGATTTAATGTATCTAAAAGCAGCAAAATGTTAGCTTAACGTAACAGAAGACTAGCTATAATGAACAAAATATTTGCTAAAAGTAACAAAAGTTTAGCAAAAGAAAAAAGTTTAGCTAAAATTAATAAGAAGCTAGCCAACAGTGGCTAAAAGTAAGCTAATATTAGCAAAACACTAACTGAAAACTAAAAATGCCAAAGACTAAAAGCTTAAAATCAAAAAAAGGCTAGCTGCAAGGACCAAAAAGTTAGCCTAAAGTAAGAAACATTTGTCAAAAGTAAAGGAGTTTAGCTAAAATTAATAAGGGGCTGGCCAAAAGTAGCGAAAACTGACTAAATGTAGCAAAACACTGACTGAAAACTAAAAATGTCAAAGAATAAAAGCTTAAAGAAAAAAAAGGGCTAGCTACAATGAACAAAATGTTTGCTAAAAGTACAAAGTAACAAGATTAGCAAAAGAAAAAAGTTTAGCTAAAATTAATAAGAAGCTAGCTAAAAGTAGTAAAACTGGCTAAATGTAGCAAAGGCTAAAAGCTAAATCTTATCTAAAAGCAGCAAAATGTTAGCTTAAAATAACAGAAGACTAGCTACAAGGAACAAAATGAAAGCTAAAAATAACAAACTTATAGCAAAGGTAATAAAAAAAGAAAAAAGTAATGAGGCTAGCCAAAGGTAGCCAAAGGTAGCCAAAGGCAGCAAAAGGCGCGTTCACATCTAAAGGTAGCATAATAAAATAAAATCCAATTAAAAAAGCCAGTGTGCTGAATCATATTTAAAAAAAGAACAATGTTTTTATTAGAACTGAAAAGAATCTGAATATACCTCAAAGGGATAAACAGTTGTAAATTAAGTTAACTTTTTAAAAGCTGTACATAAGTTATATACTGTATATAAAAATTAAAAAAACATTGGTCATAGCGCACATCTGAATGAGCTGAAAGATTTGTTGCATGAGTGGCTTAGAAGCAGTTTGACTGAAAACAACGTATGGAAAATTAAAAACAAAACAACAATGTGAACACTATTGGCGCTACACTCATAAAGCAAGCCAGAGGTGCAGCGAGGCTGGACAAAAACAGGTGTCCTCTTCTGATTTTGGCATTGCGCTTGAATGTATTTCACCTGAAAGAATCACCTCAGAATCCCAAAATTGGACTTTTTGACAGAGACAATCGTCAAACAGACATTTTAGCTTTGTTTCTTTTCCCACACATAAGAAAACTAAACGTAAAGAGTCACAAGATACTGTATCTTTTGAAAAAAACGTCGACTACAAAGCGACCATGCGGCCTCGTGTTGCGGCACAAATCTCGTAGTAACAGATTGTTTCAGTGAAACGTTGAGAGTGTGGACAGAACAGCGGCACGGCCCGCTGACACGACGGGGCAGCTGTTGGTCCCACAGATTCGCTGGATGCCTGGGTGTTTACCTACAGTCTCAAGCAACAGCTGGGCAGGCGCTTGAAATCAGATCGTGCACCTCTGAAGCTCGATTTGAACGGGTTTATGATTCATGCTGCAGACACGAAGAGCTGCTGGGAGGGGTGCGGGAAGGGCCGATTTCAGGCATCTAGAACAGGGGAAAAGTCAGGAACTCGGTGAATGTGTGCGTGGAAGTGCATTAGCGCATGCACGTTCCATACTATGTGAAAGAAAGTGAGGATGAGGAGTCGGGAGGAGGTCGGATGCCTGCCGGACACCGAGGCGCTCATGTGGAGCAGATTGCACAGATAACTCCCATACCACTCTGGGCAGCCCGCCCGTTAGCTGCCATCGATTGGCTGACCTTTTGTCCCGCTTTCCTTTTCCTCCTCTTCCTCCTCCTGTACAGACCTGCCACCTGGAACGCCAGATGCCTTCGCCCAACTGTTGACCTGCCCCTACTGCGACCGTGGCTACAAGCGCTTGACATCACTGAAGGAGCACATCAAGTACCGCCATGAGAAGAACGAGGAGAACTTCGCCTGCCCCCTGTGCAACTACACGTTCGCCTACCGCACCCAGCTCGAGCGGCACATGGCCACGCACAAGCCAGCGCGGGATCAGGTGAGCCGCCGTCTTCCCCGTCGCCTTTCCCTCCTCTCGCCGTTTCATTTCCTTCCTAATGTGCGCCGATCCCTCAGAGAAGAGAGATCATTTTTTTTCTGATTGGCAATCATTATTAATTTTTCATGGCATTTTGAAGATGCAGATCCTTTAATGGTAATAACTTTAATTGAGGCCCTAAATGGTTTTTTGATGGCCCTCTCTGATATGATTTTCCAGTCTCGTGTTCACGATCGAATGATTGTGTTAATTTCCAATTTGGAAATTTTTATCAGCTCCTTAACTTCACTCCACTCCTGGCCTTTAATGTTCTTCTGGTGCAGCCTGCGGTGGTGGCACTGGCACTCCATCAAAGCCCACCCCCCTCCCTCCCCCCACGTCTAATTTCATGCACTGCATAAACATCTGTGGATGCTCAGATTTTATATCACACATGCCTGAAATATAATATGGATCTGCTGGAAGTTGGCATGAATCACCTTAAAGTCCTGCGTTCAGCAGTTATGGGCGTTTAAGTTTTTTGCACATTTGGAGTAATTGGAAGTTTTCAGCAAGGGAGTTTGTGTGTGAATCTAATTTAGCTGTTATGCTGAGAAACCCTGAATTAAGAAGTTAATAAAAACTGTTTTTTTTGTAACATATATAAGTAGAAAACTTTAATTTCCTGCGAAAATGCAGTGTAACTGCTTACAGCAGAAGAACTTGCTGAAAAAACAGCCGAAATTAGCTAAAAAAAAAAAAAAATGCTGAAATGTAGTTGAAATGGAAGAACAAACCTAAATTATCAGAAGAAAGGAGAAAGAACACATTTTTGCGGAATTCAGTTTAAATAAGCAGAAATGAGCACAAAAATAGACATATAACTAAAACAAAGCTAAAATTAGCACACAAAAAATGCTGAAAAGGCAAAATGAAGCGTAAACTACCAGAAGTAAGTGGAAAGAGCTGAAATGAGCTGAAAAATGTGGAATTAGCCGAAAAGCTAAAATTAGCATCAAAAGAGCTGAACAGCTGAAAGAGCAAAAGAAGCTGAAGGGCACATAACAAGCTGAAATTAGCATAAAGAAGTTATTTAGGCTGAAAATAGCAGAAATTTACACAGAAAACTTAAATTTATCTGAAAACAGTTTACGTAAGCTAAAAATGCTAAAAAAAAAGCTAGCTGAAAAGGCAGAACAAGCTTAAATTAGCAGAAGAATGCAGAAAGAACAAGTTTGCCCATTTAGGCTGAAATAAGCAGAAATGAGCACAAAACTGTGGAAATTATCTGAAAATAGCTGAAATAAGTAAAACAGCTGAAAGGTAGCTAAAAAGCAAAAAGAAGCTTAAATTACCAGAAGGAAGTGGAGAGAGCACATTTTTGCTGAATTAGGCTGAAAAAGTTTAAATGACAGCAAGAATGTGGAATTAGCTGAAAAGGCTTAAAAACAGCTTAATAGTAGCTGAAATAGCAGAAAAGGCTGAAACATAGAATGTACATAAGCTAAAATTAGCAGAACAAAGTTAGAAGAAGCACAAACATGTTGTGGTTAGCAGAAAGAATATGAAATGAACACAAAACAGCTGAAATTAGCTGAAAGTATTGTAAAGTATTGCTGAATTTTTTTTTACTTTGCACAAGGAAGCTGAAAGAAGCTGAACCAGAACAAAATGTGAAAGGAGCAGTAAAAGGTTGTAAACACATCTAAATATATGAAGGAGGTAAAATGAGCTCAGTTCATTTTATATAAGAACAAAAGTGGCAGAAAAGACTGTTTCGAAAAGCTAAAGTTGCACCAAACCAAAAGTCATAGCACCCCTCTCCTGAAAGAACCGAATGTTTTTATTTATGATTTATTGAAATAATACAAAAATTGTGGAACGAGGAAGATGCTGAAAATGTACAGATTAAAAATGGATCACAATAGTGTGAGTGCTTCATAAACATCCACACGAAATGGACAAAAAAAGTCTTTCTTGCTTTATTATTTTTCTTTTAGCGTGCCAAGTTCTGGGACTACAGATAGATTAAAATATATAGTGTATATTTATTTGTTTCATTTAGGGTTTATTAATGTGCTCCACCTCAACACACCACAGAAATAATCAAAAGAAGAAAAAAAAACAAATAAGTGTATAATGTGTGAGATGTGTTCTCCATGTTGCAGCCACCACATGGACTTTTGTTCTGCTGGGACTGGCCTTCATCTGTCTGCTCGTTGGGTTTCTGCTGTTGGGAATGGGAACAATGGCCAACAAGTATGAAGTTCAACACTTACCATGCAGCCTGCAAATGAACTCACCACATACTAATTTAAAGGTTCCTTGTTTTATTTCCCCAGGAGCAGAAAAAAAATAGCGAAATACAGAGATGCTGCATCACTGGTTAAGAGAAGTGCAGGTGAGGAGCAGCAGGACCTTCCACCTCCCCAAGACAACGGGACATCTCCACTGCTGCAGGAACACAAGCTCCCCATGTCTGAAGGCAACACCAGCACACTGACACCAGGAGACATCGTGGTCACATGGAAAGATGGCAACACCTCCTGCCTGTACTCAACTCGTCCTGTCGAGGAGAAATGGGAGGAGGACAAGCAGCAGAAAAAAGAGGAGGTCCCAGATGAGGAGCGTGAGGCCTGTGATGAAGTGAAGACGACAGAGTGAATAACATCATCTGCTCGTCCCACTGCTTATAAATTCTTCAGCTTTGATGGACTGTAAAGTTTGTGCACATGACAACATTCACAAAAGATATTTTTTACAGCCTCAGAAATGAGCTCATCTAAATATTCCTTCTTCTGTGTGAGCCGTGTGTTCCTGCCCTCGGTCTTTGTTTTAATGTCTGATATGAAAACTGTATGCTAATAAATCATTTCATCAAAAGGATGTGTTGCTTCTTCTACATCAGGTTAAGCTTAAACGTCACATCTCCGTTTTGCTTTGCTTTCCAGACTGGAGCAACTTCACAGCCAGATCGTAAAGTTCTGCTTGTTTCTGGTCCAAACTGGGTCAGATGGTGGAACTGATCGATTGTCGGTTCAGTGTTCTGCTCATCATCAAACACCGTTCCGTAATACCTCCTGATGTTACGCCAGCACCTAATGCCAAGCTCACAGAAAACGAAACATGAGTCAAATGTTGTGTTCATAAACGAGGGAATTGGGGGTGCAGAGGGTGCTGTAGCACTCCGTGGTGGATGTTGCCAAACGTTACAGAAATAATGAAGGAATCAAAATAAAAGTCAAGGTAAATGTGTGGTACAAAAATGAAGTGATGAGTTGTGGATTTATTTTTCAAAGGAACCGTAGTGGAAACTGATTCAAATCAGATTCCACCACAGCAGATTGGTAATGCAGGGACTTTACCATTATTTACTCTGAAAGTCATCACAACGCTTTCATTTATTTAGTCATCTTTTAGCATTTTTCTTTGTTGGAGAAAACAAACATTATTGATCCTACGTGGGAGTTTGTGTGAATTCAATTAAAACAAATATTACATCACTTGCTCAAGCCAAGGTCGGACGCTTTTCCCCTCCTCCCCCTCTCCAATTTGCTTTGCTGCTCTGTCTGCCTGAGAAACTGCTTCTGAGCCTCTCTCCACATATCTTCTGAATCACAACTATGGACTTGGATTTGGTCAG
>JARVGS010000835.1:15016155-15026989 GCA_031762315.1 Hypsolebias antenori | reverse complement strand
TGGCTGCTTCAGGGGAGTCGACAGGGAGAGAGTGGGCCCCAGAAATCAGCTGATCATCAGCAAACTGGTTGGTCCACTGTGTGGGTTTGCTGCTTGTTTGTTGTGGCTCCTTGGACTGCTGAAGCCCCTTGGATGAAGGATGAAACGTCTCAACAAAAAAAGAAACCGTCCAGATGACCTGACTGAGCATTGTTGTATGTTCTTCCAAATGTTGGTGCATAGCAGGATTTTTATAAAACATTTACATTCCTTTAAGGGGATGCTAGGTCTGTAAAGGTTGACACTTCTGGCACAACTTTAGAGGACCTCAAACTTTTAAACATTGATTCTGTGACTCTTTTTTTGGTCATTCTGTTAACATGTTGAGTTTGTCAGCTTGTTTTAAATCCTCTTTAAACATCTAAAACCACAGCAACTGGAGGTTGTGGAAAGAAGCAACATCCTACTGGTTATAAAACCAATTTCTCCCCATCAGATCGTAGCATTCAGAGGATCCTCCTGCAGTCTGTTCAGGGGCACAGAGGCATGTGTCTGTGCATATCGCTCCATGTTTATGTGTAGTGCTTATGTATCCACAATCGTATAACTGAGAATCATGTTGCAAGCTTTTTGCCCAGAGTGTGTTTGAGCTCATTTTCAAATGGTAATTTGCCTTATCCGAAGCAAACTCACTGACTGTAAGTAAGTGATTATTTGCATGGCTGACAATCACTCGACTCGCCTGCGGTCTTTTTCCAAACTGCTCCAGTTTGTCCAGTCTTTGAAAAAAATAAAATAAAATAAAAAATACTCAGGGTGGGCCAGTTCTCTTTGAAACATCCTTTCATTTACCTTATCATTAGACACAAATATGGCATGGTTTAGTGGGAAAAGAAACAAAGCAGCATGATGAAGGCTTTGCAGCCAATAAAACAGTCTCTTTTGTGACACGGTTGATCATTTTCAGCTGCTACTTATTCACTTTCCGGCCAAGTATTTCCTTGAACCTTTCGGTTTTGGTCAGAGCTGCTCAGGTTTGGGGTTTTTATCAAAGAGCCAAGTTTCTAGGGTTTAATTTAATTGGTAATTATCCCATTAGAGGCATCTCGACTGCCAGTAGAGAGTGCAGGAACGACAGGACCCACTGACAACAGAACAATGTAGTGATTTAGTATCTGCACTCCCCCTCAATCATGCTCAAATGTCAGCCACAGACTCATCAATGCCCCTAACCCTGAGCACACCCCTGAGACACACACTCAGCCGGCGTTACAACACACCATCACTGCGTCTGAGGTTGTAGGACACAAGGCATGGCGATGTAAGTTAAAGATAAATTTTCCAGATCTCCCTTAGTAAATCTGAAAAGAACTCGTATGAATTTCCAGTTGGAGCTCATGCCTTTTTGAGCAATCTTGTATAATTGGGAACATTCAGTGGTTATCATGTTCCTTCTTGGGCTGGGTAGTTATGTTACTCTTACATGTGTGAAAACATTGGTTTGTACTTGTCAATATTTCTTGTACATGTAAACTCGTTCTTGATGGCTACAACATGACTACTGACAGGTGCAAGAAATCCTAACTTGAAAAGCAGCACAGCATTGGAATTATTCATGTGGATCTTACTTTTACTGTTTGCCCAGGGAAGTGCCCGAGGCAACGCTACTGCCCAACAGTAGCGGTCTTCCTCAACATCACATAGCACCAACTGCTCAATAAAGGTCCCCAGTGAGAGCTTTGAGGTAAAAATAGTCTGAGACGTTAAAACCTTTTATATCTGTTATCAGACTGAACTTGGTCTAAAGATGAAATATTTGTACACGTCTAGGCCTAGTCCTAGACATCAACACACTTATTAGAGATTTACCAATGCAAGGCTATTGAGCCATGTTTTGTTTGGAAATGCTTATACATTTTTGGAAAATATATCCTTATTTTTACCAATATTATTTTTATGTCATTTTATAAATTGTACTGTATTGTCAGAAACTAAAAAGGGGGTTTAACTGAAAAGAAAGGACAAACCTTCCAGATGTTCAGATTGCAACAGAGCGGGTGTGGCGGCGCAGAGGTTGGAGAAGGTGAGCTTGTCATTGAAAGGTCTCCTGTTTGAAACCCCCTGACTTTTACATCAAAATGTAGATGGAAAGGTAAAACATCCACACCTGCCTCCAAGCTCATTTGACCCACTCTGAGCCCCTGAGCGAGGCCCTTAATACCACACCACCCCCAGCTTCTCCCTTAGGTGCCCCAGGTGTGCTCCTCATATGTGGACTGCAGTAGCTTGGTGGTTTGTAGTTTTGTCATGAAGGGCATGTGGTGTAAAAACAATTGCCAAATCTTTGTGCAAGTTAGCTCGCTGTGATGACCACCAAAGAAGGGAGCAGTCGAAAGGGGTGGGGGGGTGGGGTGGGGGGATTGCAACTGTATTCAGATCATGGCGGTACTTTCTTTAACTTAAGTTCAAGTTCAAGACTCTTTATTGTCCCTGAGAGACAATTTGTTTCACAGTCTGTAGGCACACAGACATCCATACTAGACAAGACATTGAGACATTAAAATAACAATAAAGAATCATCACTGTTCGTTGAGAAGCCTGGTCACTACAAGGATTAACAAGTTTTTCAGTCTGTTCATCTTACATATGATCAGCAAATACCTGTGTCCAGATAGAAACAACCTGAGCTCACCATTGAGTGGTGATCAGGATCTGCCAGAATCAGCCTGGCCTTGTTCACCCCTTCAGATGTAAATCCTACAATATATTTTACAACCTTTATGCAATGCAATATTTCAGTAGACTTAACAGCTTGGAATAAATTAAGTTATAAACGTTGCCGGAGAGTTGACTAAATGAGAGCAACAACTTGAACCATCATTGAACTTGCATCTATTGCTTTGTGGCTGATGGAGGATGACAAAAAGCCCAAAGCTTTGGGCTGGCTTACATACATTGCATATCCAAAACCAACTGCAGAACTATTAGATGGTTCCTTTCACATAAAGGAATGATAAGTGGCTCTGCTCAAAGATTTTTAAATGGACTGCACTTATATAGCACCTTTCTATCTTATTAAGACACTCAAAGCACTTTACACTACAGTCTGTGCCCTCGTTTATTCATTCATACAGCACTCTTAACATCTGTACAAAGAATAATCAGTGCTTTAGATCACATTCATACACTGATGGGACACACATCAGAGGCAATGGAGGGTTCAGTGTCTTGCCCAGGGACACTTTGGCAGGTGACTGCTGGTGGAATCAAGCCCTTAACTTTTGCATGGGAAGATGACTACTCTAACCATTTAGCCACAGCCGCCCAGGTGTTTTAGTGCTTAATGCAGCAGAAGGTCCAAGAGTAGCTCTATCTATGGATCGCACCTGTTTTGGCAGCATTAACAATAATAAGACAGATATTGGTGTATAATCTTTTTTTTTGTGTGTGCAAATGTTTAAATATCTGGTGGACATTAATAAGGGTTTTGATGTATGTACTTTCATGCTTAATGATAATTGTTTGTTTTTTTAATGCAACATTTCCATGTATTTGCTCTAATTCGTTAGTTGTTGGTGCATTTTCCCCAATTTTGGTGCAAAGGTTTTGGTTTCTGCCAATGTAGTTTGAAAAATGTATTGCTCCTTTTTACCAATTTGACAACCCATGCTCCAGTTAAATCTAGCCTTTCTGTAAAAAAAACAACAAACTCTAACGTATTAATAAATAGCAACATTTTCTATAAAACACCATAGCAATAGCTACAACAAAAAAGGAATCCTGACATTTTGGAAATGGGAAAGATAGAAAATAAAAGGACTTTTTCTGTTTTCAATCACCAACACTTGTACTTGAGGTATCCAGCTGCAACAGTGATTTTATAAAGTGAGCAAACTCCTACTTTTAAGAGATTACAACAAGCTAAAATCAAACCTTAATGAAACCACAAGGATCATTTCAGGGGAAAGGCTGCCAGTCTGAATTCAATACATGTCAATAACAATCTGGTGAAGGTTTTTGCCTTGCACTGAGAAAATTGGGAGGGGGGAAACAAAAGTCATAGAAGTCCTTCATTTGCCATGATCATCCATCAATCAGTATTTAAGACATTGACAAGTGGTAATTTAATAACCAGTGACCTGGGCAGGCAGGAAGCTGGGCTGACAGACAATACAAACTCATTTATCATGGTGGAGCGACGGTGCTGTGCTGCTGCCGATTCTTTCTGATCCTGAGATTGTCGCTGTAGGAGTCACCCTCGGCACAGCGCTGAGGGGCAGACACACATGAAGCTCGGGGATAATACGGTTAAGGGCAGCTGGATAAATGGTCGCTGTGAGAAAAGCTACATGGAGTCCGTGAACTGCTTCGGCCGGCTTTGTTTATGTCTCAGAGTCCATTTTAAACCTGACTTTCACACATAGGTGCTTTTAAAGGCAGCAAACCCCATTTTTACCAATGTATTTTAATGTTTTAATGACCAAATTGTATGGTTTTTATCCTTATTCTTCATTTAAACCACATTTTTGCCCATGTTTGTGTGTAGTTTTAAGCATTAGTAAAATTAAATATATATTTTTATCTAATCTGATTTATAATGGTAAATAGATCTGCAGCTGGTGTTCTGTTGGAGCCAACCTGAGTCAATATGGTGGCCGTATCTTATAAAACAAAGCCTATACACAAAAACAGCTACAGTTTAGTCAACTTTTACAAATATTGTGCTGAAGTTTGGTGGTGTAATGTATAGGCACTCACGGCATTTCTGTTTAAAACTTTAGCATTACCAATACTCAGCCCTGTTGTCTTTGAAACTGGCAGTAATCATCATGGACGTCTATGATTAACTTTTAAAGTCAGCTCGATACAGCATGCTGCCGCAGCTAATTGACATTAGCAAACATAAAAATGACTATATTTGTCTTTTTTTAATAGAAACGTTTCACCCTCTATCTGGAGGACTTCATCAGTCAGAAGAGTTCCAGCAAAGTGTTTCCCCACCAACCAGTAAACACCTTAAGTGGACCAATCAGTTTGCTGGAGCTAAGATGGTTTCTGGGGCCCGTCCTGTCCATCGTTGACTCCTCCCAGGCAGGCAGCCACAGCCAAAGTGGATCAAGGCAAGAAAGTTCATGCCCAATCATCCAGGTACCAATTCCAATAATTCTCAGTCGGGTCATCTGGACAGTTTCTTTTTTATAGAAACGCTTCGCCCTCTATCTGGAGATGATGAAGCCCTCCAGAGAATTATTGGATTTGGTACCTTGATGATTGGGCATGGACTTTGTTGACTATATTTGTCAGTTTTACAGATATTCAGCTAAAATCTGAAGTGGTAGTAGCAAAGAGTTATTCGCAACAAAGTCTCTGGCCTTAAACTGATTGCACAAGATTAGTATATTTTTAAAGTTTGATTAAAAATAACTTCATCACTTCTCACATAAGTTAGTTGAAACACTGACATAAAGGTTGGCGGATGATACGCATCCCTTCACGTATGCCAGTGTTTTAGATGTTTGTTTTTCATTGTACAGATCCTCAGGGCACTGCCCAAACTGCATTCTACATTGTAACAAACAAAACTAAAGTTAAAGTGGCTATTAAAGTGATTAGTTTAAGTGATTGTTTAAAGTTATTTTATATATGATTTTAAATAAGTGGGTGATGTAAGATTTTTTCTTCTTTCTGCACTCTTTTCATTCAGTGTTTTCTTTTTGATGAATGTGCTTTATTTTGTCTCGTTTAAATGAATGAATAAATGAATTAAATAAAATATTAAATAGTTTTACATCTGCTAATTTCATGGCATAAACCAACACAGACATGTTCCTGTTTTTAGTATTTTACATTACTTTATAATGTAGCTGTTTTTGTTTTTTTATACCATTTTCTTGTTATTTTTAATTCATATGCTCTTATGATTTTCTACTGTTGTACTGATAAATATCTCCTGGAGGGTAAACTATATCTTGGCTGCAAGTATCAAGCTGCAAAATCCTTTGTTTTCTACAACTGATAGTTGTTGGTCATTAATTACAATGACGTTTAGCAACTTCTCAGTAAACATTTGAGCTCCGTGGCTTCAGCGGTGTGTTTTTCTTGTTCAATCCAGGGCGGGTGCTCTGATTTCGGTCAGCCGCTCTCAGCCTGTCCCTCCACCGAGTAGGCTGGGTCGGGATGCCTGTGTTTCGGTTCTGTGAGAGTGGCGTCCCGCTGAAGCCATGGAGCTCAAATATCCAACGTAAAACTAACTTGACTGCGGTTTAATGTAGCGCTATGGCTCTGCAGACATTGCAGGTTGCTGTCTTGCAGTGTTTAGTGTAAAATACTTCCACACAGCGGACATGCTACGATGAAAAGTTGACTAGCTGTTAGCTACAGTGCTACTGCACGTTGTAGGTGGCTGCAAACTATGAAATGGATTTCCTGAATGTGAGGTGGGTTTTATTACTCTGGGTTCACGAGACACGCCTCTATTCAGGAAATCCGTTCCATGGCTTGAAGCCAATGTGCATCATGGATCGGAAGTATTGGCAGGTTGGATTGGAAAATACGATACGTAAATTATGCTGGTATCGGAGGCCGATACCAGATCGGCTCGGCCTCATCCCTAGTTTATTATTTGAACAGGAAGCTCAATATATTGTTTTACTGTTAAACACCTTTTGTGATGCAAAAACAAAACTGTTAGTGAAGCTACCATACATTAGTATATAATGATTCTTTTCCTTGTTTTATGTGACACAACTTAAAACATCCAGCACTTATATATAGTGTTTCTGACAAGTGGAAAGTAAACTCCCATAAGAGCACTCTAACTCAGAATAGCTGTGTTCACACCTGTGGGGTGATATGTTTCAGAGAATGTGCAGTGCACACTTCATAGCCGAAGACTTTCTGCTGGAGATGTGAAATCACAGCTGGAGAAATGAGGGAGAGGTTGAGGGAAAGTGTCTGTTTTAAATACAATGCAGGCAGGTCATGATGACGTATAAAAGTGTAGAGGGGAGAACTTTGAGGATGGTTGAGGCTTCTTGATGGCAATCCAAATAATATTAAAATGCAAAATACAAAGTAAACATGGGCTGGTATGAGATTCTGATGGAGTGGTACTTTTGGGAAAAAAAATAAAAATCACAGTTTAAAGCAATTAAAACGTGAAAAATGTATCAGGTTTGATTTTATTTAAAAACAAAATTGCTATCACTATTACCTTTGCTGCCTAAATTAATCACATATCATTTTATAATATCAACGATGAAGATGATGATGAGAGTGACGAGGATGATGCGAAGCCTCAGAAGAATGTCAAAGTTCATGCTCAATGATCCAGGTAAATAAATCCAACAATGTTCAGTCAGGTCATCTGGGCAATTCCATTTTTTGTTGAGATGTTTGCTGAGACATTTTGTCCTTCATCCAAAGGACTTATTCAGAAGGATGAAATGTCAGAAGAACCTCAGAAAAATGTGGGAAAATTACATAAAAAAAAAAGTCCAGAATGATCAGCTAAAACAACCCAACAAGATGCCCGTGACAGCAAACGACCTTGCAGGAAGACCACCAGGACCAGCAACCAAACCTCAGATTAAGACCCCTTCCCAAGGAAAAGACAAACCCCAGTCTGGCCCTTCTAAATCTCCATCTCTATCTGAGATTAGCAATAAACTAGCAAAAGCAGCCAAATGGGGGAAACCAAGACAGAACAGAAGTTTGAAAATTATGCCAGGACTACTGTACTTATAAAGTCACAGATAAAAAAGTGTGGTCAAAGATCTCTGGAGTTTTCTATAAAACGCTGAAGAAGTAACAGCAAGAAGAAACAGTTCTGTGTTTTCCTGCAAGACATTTAAAGGCACAGTCAACGCGATCTTATCTAGTCAGTACCACTAAGGATCAGAAAACAAAATTAAAAAAAGAAGACATTAGTCTTTGTGCTCTTTCACTAACATTACGTGAACTAAGCCATGAATTCTGTGTCGAGCTGGTTTTAATCTGCTCCTCCTTTTAATATGTGACCTATTACCTGAAATGTGTTTTATTATAGGGGGAAATATGTCATAAATGTCATGTAAACAGGTCTCTTGTAAATGAGTCCTCGAGGCTCAATGAGACTAAACTGTACAAATAAAGGTCGAATGAATGAATCATTATTTAACAAGTATAATAGTAATTGTAAACATTAATTTATTGTTATTTTTATTTTAATTCATAGATATAAACAAGTCATTTTTTACACAGTTGTTTACATTGAAAACAGTAATCAGCCTTTATTGATAGGTAAGTGGAAAGGAATATAAAAGTCAGCATTATAGGATGATTAACAACATGCTCTCCTTTATTCAAACACATCCAAAGATTTGCTGCAACATTGTCTTACTTGTTAATCTGGTGGACATTTTATAAGGAATTTGAGAAAAACAAATATCTGCAAGGAGTCAGGAAATATTGCTGTATAGCAACAAATTCCATGCACAATAATCCAGGTACAAGCCAACAATGTTCAATCAGATCATCTGGACAGTTTTGTTTTTTGCTGAGACGTTTTGTCCTTCATACAAAGGACTTCTTTAGTCCAAGGAGTAACAAACCAACTGAGTGCCACAAGCACCAACTCCCATTGTGGGGAAAAAAAAAAAAAAAAAAAACACTTTACTGGTGATGAGATGGTTTCAAGAGCCTGCACTCTCCCCAGTCAAGTCCTCTAAGGCAGCCATGCCAATATGGTTCAAAACACCAAAGTTCATGCCCGATAATCCAGGTACAAATCCACCAATGTTCATTCAAGTAATCTGGATAGTTATTTATTTATTTATTTTTTTGCTCAGACATTTCGTCCTTCTGAAGAAGTACTTTGATTGAAAAGAAGTCCTTTGGTTGAAGGACGAAACATCTAAACAAAAAAAGAAACTGTCCAGATAACCTGACAGAACATTATTGCTTCATAGATTTGTGTTCTCACATGTCCACCCCTGGTTTCATCTTTGGAACATTTTATGATCACAGTGCAGCTAACCTAACCATGAAAACACAAAAACACAGACTGATAGCTTTTATTTCTACATTGTTGGTGTTTTAAAATATTTTTTTTGTTGTTGCCAGAGTCAGTAATGTTTAAATCCCATACATTTGGGCTTTAATGTGGCTCGGTGGAGTTCTTTTTTCTTTTATTTTCAGCAGCAACATGTACTGTGGACCACAATGCTTTGTACCTGTTAACCGTGTTTTGTGGCCATTTGTCTGTGGGCAGCTGATGCAGACATACAGCAGACAAATCTCACAACTTGCACAGTAAAATCCAGAGCTGCATAAATGCATAATTTGTTCTTCTCACCTTGGCTGGGATTTAGCTAAAAAGGTGTGAATGGTTTACAGTCACAGCATTACACAGTCCTGCAGAAAGACCTGTTGTTTGGAGATGAGAAACTTGGTGTTCACAGCAAATGAAAAAAAAAAAAAAAAACAACTACAGTAATTCATGACATACATGAGCTGAGAGCAAATAATTTAAAAACACATTTATATCTATTCATTTGCTTGAACAAACCTGGCACCTCACACACACACACACACACCAAGTATAAATGCTTGCCAATGCCAGAAATTCAGCTAAATTTTACTGAGAGCTGTTGTAGCAGAGGGAGAGAAAACTCCCACATAGGCAGGCTTTCCACTATAAAGGCTCATATCTGTGTAAATGTGATTGTTTGAACCACAAGAGTCCTGATTTATAGGATGAACTTGTGCTTCACTTTGCTCTTCAGTGTAACTCCAGTTAAAAACCATAAAAATGTGATTTGAAGAATCCAATTAACGTTTCAAGGCATCTTCTAATAATTCATACAACACAAAGGTGTATGTTTAAAGAAATAGTTTGAAGATTTTGAAGCAAAATTCTATTGAAAAGTAATGAAAAATCTTATCAGCAACCATGTTTGTTGTGAATAGCTCTTTGAACAACATCAATTTAGAGAAATAGCGTTTAATTCAGAGTAAATCGATTAGCTAACAGCTAATTTGAAGATAACCAAGTCGATGGCTGTCAAAGTAAAACTCCACTTTTAAAATTGTCATATAATTATATAAATGGTATTTCTTAAACTTTTTTTTTTTACTTCCTTTTACATAAATATTTTGGCAGCACTATTATGATATTCCTGTAGGAATGCACCAGAAGTGTGACAGCTAGCTGCTGCTAATTGCACTAGCAAAGAAATAACTTTATATAAATAACCATGGTGCACAAAACTGACAACAGTTTAAAGGTGTAGAAAACAGCATTTGCATGAACTGCTACAACATTTTTAGAAATTGGCGTTGTTTTTAGATGGCAGAAATTTGGTTTTAAGTTTTGCTTACATTAGTCATTAACTTGTCAATCTAGTCTGAATGAAACAATTTCTCCAAACTGAGTTCACTCAAAGAGCTATCCACAACACATAATTATATTTTATTTCCAAAAACCTGAGATTTCACCTAATTTTTGTTGTAATTCTCTTTTAGTGTAAAGTCTTCAAAACATAAATTCTCAATATAACTCTTAACCAGATCACTGGATTTCAAGTAGAAATGCCTTTCCTGGTGAGGGACCGACTTGGTGATTTAATTTATTTTATCAATGAAATAAATTTTGTAACTTACGTTACTCGCCTACGTACGACTCTAAAACATCCTTTGAGCTCTATAAACTTTTTTTTCAGGCTCCAGAATGTTTTTATCCCAACATGTTTAATTGAAATTCCTCCCAGTTCACCAAGTTCAAACTTTACAATGTTCATTGGTAATCCATCCATCCATCCATCCATCCATCCATCCATCCATCCATCCATCCATCCATCCATCCATCCATCCATCC
>JARVGS010000835.1:14962242-14973068 GCA_031762315.1 Hypsolebias antenori | reverse complement strand
TTTTTTTTTAGGAGTGAGAAAATTCACAGAAAACCTACAAGTTTAGTGATTTAGTTAAAAAAAGTAAAAAATAAAAGTTTATTAGACCCGTTTATTAGACCCTCATGTTTTTCTGTGTGTGGCTTTCCAGTTGTAGTGTTAGCAAAATATTTAGACATATTTTAATGAAACTTTGACCAAGTAATCCTTAAATGTCCATATAACTTAATAACTTTAAAGGTTAGCTCGGTTCAAAATGGCCACCACAGCTAATTGACCTCAAGGAATACAACGTTGGCTTTATCTCAGGCACATTGAAAGATATGAAGCTCTGATTTAGTGTGGTTGTAACAGAGTCATCCTTAACACATATACGTTAGGTGCTAACAGTGGATTAATGCGCATGAGCGTTGATGTTTTGAACCACTTTGGCTATGGCTGCCTCAGTGGAGTCAACAGGGAAGGAACCACCTTATCACCAGCAAACTGGTTGGACCACTATGTGAGTGTTTAATTGTGGGACGAAGTTTGTTGTGGCTCCTCAGGCTGATGAAGTTCTTTGGATGATGGTTGAAACATCTCAGTACAAAGAAACCGTCTAGAGGATCTGACTTAACTTTGCTGGATTTTTTTTTACCTGGATTATTGACCATGAACTTTGAAGTTTTGAACCACATTGGCTATGGCTGCCTCAGGGGAGTAGATGGGGGAGAGGGCAGACTCCAGAAACCATCTTATCACCATCAAACTGGTTGGCCCGCTATGTGAGGGTGCTGTTTATGGGACTGAGTTTGTTGTGGCTCCTCTGAACTGATGAAGTCCTTTGGATGAAGGTCTCAACGTCTCAACACAAAGAAACCGTTCAGAGGACCTGACTTAACTTTGTTGGATTTCTTACCTGGATTATTGAACATGGACTCTGATGTTAGGTGCTAACAGATTTCAGAGAACAATCTGCGTTCCTTCAAGGAATGCTAGGTCTTTAATTTTTATTATTTGATTTTGTCCGACTGTAGAGCGGCTGCGAACACCTTCATCTGAAAGCACGTCTTTCTATTTTGGACTTTTCTTCATTAAAGCCATTAGTGTTTCATGAGGCCACGCGGCGTCCTCGCGCTAATTAGGCGTCTATATTTCTATATCTCGTTATTGGATTTATTTTACATTGTGCTTAATAGTAAATAGTGTTTGAATTTTAAAACACACCTCTTGGGTGCGACATAAAGGGGAATTTTTAATCATATTTTCTGTAAATGAAAGGACCCGGTTTGCTTTCTTTCTCCCTCCCTTCCCCCCGTATGTCTTAATGAGTTTGCAGGTTTTTTTAAGCAGAACATGTTCTGATTATATTTTTAAGTTTTTTTTTTTTTTTTTTAGTCTCCTCCCCTCTCTGGCCGCAGCAGGAGACAGTCCAAAAAAATGAGATCTGGGTAAAGGGGGTGGGTGATCAGCATCACTGCCAGCATCACAACGGTAGGGGGGCGGGGTAACTTAGTTGATGACAGCGGCCTGCCAGTTACTGGGGCAACATTTCATTTTATTTATTTATTTTTGTTTTGTTTTCTTTATTTTGTCATTATTTATTCCTGAGGCCCCAGTGATGAGGCGTGCTAATGTCTGCCTCTACCTGCTGATGGGCGAGGGAATCGTCTCCTGCGTTTCAGCCTGGCTTGACAATTAAGACCTGGGCGACTGTAGCCAGGGGTTAATACCGCTCATTAAAAGAACTAGGTCATTAGCGAAGAATCAAGGCTCTTAAGGCGGCAGGGGATGCGAGGTGGGGAGGGGGATTGATGGAGAGGAGGAGGGGGAGGAGGTGGCAGCAGCGGCAGTGCACTAAACTTTGCATCACGGTGAACATGCAACCCCTTACATTAATTAACCTCCCTTTTTTTTCTTGCTGGGGAGGTATGTGTGTGTACATGAGGGGGTGGGGGATCCACTGTTATCATGTATGCACATGGCTGTACACCAATTAACTGCAGGGAGGATAAAAAAAAAAGAGAAATAAAGCTAGTTTATAGTCCTCCCTGTGGTTGCCTCGTGTTCCTGTGTGAGCTCAAGTTACATTATTTCAAAAGATAGAGGGGTTTGGAGAGGTGGGGGGGTGGCTAATGTCTGTGTGATGAGTGAAATGGGTATTAAAATTAAAGAGGGAATCATGGCAGAAATCAGCCTTTGCTTTACCACAGGGGAAAGGAGCAAATAAAAGCCGCGGAAATGAAAATAAATAAGCTTTGCTAATACCTCACCTTAAGGAGCAGGAGCCGAAGTGCGGCTGTTTGCCAGTAATTTGTTTGAGGACGACTTATAAGGCTCTACAGACGCTGTTTGACCTTCGGCGAGGAGAGGGTGGCAGTGAAGGAAACGGTGAAACACTTCTGTAAGAGATTAGATCAGTTTGTAACGTCACAATGGGGAAAAGTCAAACAGCAGATGCTCTGAAGAGAATAGAGTTGGTTTAGCAGTGTGAATGCTGAGTCAGCGTTCACGTTGTTCCCCTGTTTAGTTTCTTCTTTACACCTTTTGTCGTCAAACTGCTTCTTCGAACTTTATGCTGTTTTAACGTTTCACATGTGAAAACCATCAGCTTGATCATAAATGGTCTGCTGTGACTTTTACGATTTGTACCTTTTGCACTTATTTGGTTCACCTTTATTCATAAAGAAACAATGCCAAAAATGTGGTATTGGTATCTGTATTAAATGGTGCCCATTTAACCATGGTTTGACTGCATTTTTCTATAGTTTGGCAACAATTTGATATGGTTTGGCTACATTTAACCATAGTTTGGCTAAAATGATGTATGGCTTGGCTATATTTAGCTATGGGTTGACCACATTTTGCTATGGTTTGGTAACAATTTGCTAGAATTTGGCATTTAACCATGGTTTGGCTAAATTATTCTAAGGTTTAGTTATGTTTAGTTATGATCTGGCTACATTTTGCTTGTTTGGTAACATTTTGCTATGGATATGTTTACATGTGGTTTGGCTAAGTAATCTATGGTTTGGCTACATTTAGTTATGCTTTGGCCACAGTAGCTTAGATTTGACTACATTTAGCAATGTTTTGGCTACATTTAGCTTAGGTTTGACTACATTTAGCTATGGTTTGGCTACAATAGCTTAGGTTTGACTACATTTAGCAATGATTTGACTGCATTTAGCTATGGTTTGGCTATATTTAGTTATGGTTTGGCCACAATAGCTTAGATTTGACTACATTTAGCAATGTGTTGGCTACATTTAGCTTGGTTTGACTACAGTTAGCTATGGTTTGGCTACATTAGCTTATGTTTGGCTATATGTATTTACTTTTTTTCATTTACCCTTTATTTATACATTTAGCTATGGTTTGGCTGCAATAACTAAAGTTTGGCTACATTTAGCAATGATTTGGCTACATTAGCTTTGGTTTGGTTATAGGTTGGCTACATTTAGCAATGATTTGGCTACATTTGGCTTTGGTTTGGCTATATTTAGCTGTGGTTTAGCTACAATAGCTTAGGTTTGGTTATACAGTATTTAGCAATGATTCGGTAACATTTAACTTAGGGTTGGTTATATTTAGCAATGATTTGACTACATTTAGCTTAGATTTAGCTACATTTAGCTATGGTTTGGCTACATTTGATTAGGTTTGGCTATATTTAGCTATGGTTTGACCACAGTGACTTAGGTTTGGCTACATTTAGCAATGATTTGGCTACATTTAGCTTAGGTTTGGCTACATTCAGCTATGTTAGGCTACAATAGCTTTGGTTTGGCTATATTTAGCACTAATTTGGCTACATTTAGCTTAAGTTTGGCTACATTCAGCTATGGTTTTGCTACATTTCGCTATGGTTTGGCTACAATAGCTTAAATTTGACTACATTTAGCAATGTTTGGCTATATTAGCTTAAGCTTGAATACATTTGGCTATAGTTTTGCTACAGTTAACTTTTAGCAACTATGTTACAGATGTTAGTTTCTGTTATGCCAGTTTTGACTAATAATTCAGGTAATGGTTTAATCATAAACACCTCACTTTGTATTTTCACTGAAATTTCAGTTTCTCTGCATTGTTCTAGTTACAATATACAGGTATAAAATACATCATGCAAGAGTTTTATTATAAAGTTTACTTTTATATTCTCAGTTTTTTCAAGGAATCCTAAATCTTTATTATCCTTTTTGATTTTTGACTAAAATTCTTGATAAAGGAGCATAACTTGTCTATTTTACAGTTAAACACAGACAATGTGCTGCTTGTAGTTTTACATATGATGCTAAATAACTCTGGCTCGTCTGGAAGGCGGCGCTGCGAGGTTAACCCCATATCTTTACTCCCGTTGGGCGGGAAATGTCAAACATTATCTGGATTTTGGATAAAAAAGACAAGCGTGTATCCAGTGATCAACGAAAGCCAAGAGACCTGCTGTGTAGCGTCTTTGAACGAGAGACACAAAGGTCCTCAGATATATCAGTCTCTGAAATATCCTCCGGAGGGGTTTTCACTTTGAAGTTTAATTTGGGAGAAAAAGGTGGTGAGATTTTATTTTTTTTAAAGGTGGACATCTTAGTTCAGAACAAACCCTTTTTATGAAGCTGCTTTGATAGGTAGCTTTTCTTCATTTACTGCAATAAAGTGTTAGAAGAGCTGAAGATAAATTCGGGAGGGGGGGTGGGGCGTGTCTATTAGCCTGAATATCAGGTCTGTGTTACTGTTTTTATCTGCTAATTTCTCAAGCATCGTAATGAGACGGTACGGAGCGATGGAGCGATTTGAATTTAAATGATATAATACTTGAGATAGCCCTAATTCACCCATACATATTTAATCTGACGTATCATCTTGCTCCTGCGACGACCAGATTTGATCTGACGGCTTGGAATGCTGCTGCTGACAGGGAGGAGTGGTAGTGCGCAGCAGAAAACGAGTAAAGGTGGTGGAGAATTCGTTCCATGCAATCAGAGCCACTTTACAGCACAGAGTGGGCTCGTCGTCTAGCTGGGAAAAACGCAGAGATCCACTGAAGGAAACACGTGACTCACGCTGATGCACGAGTGCAGCGGCTCGGAGCAAAAAGTGTCTATCATCTGACTGTGGCACAGATTTACTGCGTGTGTCACTGTCCTTTTTGTCCTTGTTTATATTCCAGAATGATGAAATCAACTGAGATGTAATTCTTACTTTGTGCACGCAGACTGTAAACTGCATTCTGCCTTCAGTTTAAAAGCATCTTGTTGTTCAAGCTTTAAAGTCTGCCATCAAACCCACGCATCTTTTTTTTTTTCTTTCTTACAAATCTATAAATCTGTAGTCTTTGAGTGTCCTGACTATAATTCATGGTATAAATGGTGACAAACTGCAAGAATATATTTATACTTCCCAGGATTCATCTTTGCTGCCATGTTCTCTTTATAATCTGTGTCAGCTCGTAAAACGTCAACATCAGTCAATAAAAGTCAGTTAGGTTGGGAATCATCCAGGTCAAACCATGTAATCATGGAGCAATTGTGTGTGTGCGTGTGTGTTATATCTCTTAGACCACTGTTTGGATTTTAAAAAATGTAATTTCTCAGTTTTACCATGATTTGACTGAATCATAGTTAAATGCATTTTTTGTTCTGTTTTATTTAGTTTAGTTTATTTTGCACGTTTTAAACTTTTTAAATGAGATATAGTGACTTTTTTATACATATGTATGTTTCAAGTTCAAGTCAAATTTATTGTCATTCGCATCACATGTGGTACATGAGGTGGAATGAAATTATGTACACAGGGTCCCAGTTACACCCAAAAATAGCAAAATATAAAGTGTAATAAGAAACAGAATATAAAGGTCTAAGGTATACCAGGTCTCTCTTGTAAATGAGTCCTCGAGGCTCAATGAGATTAACCTGCCTAAATAAAGGCTGAATGAAAAAAATACACTAAACACTAATAATGTAAAATAATATAGCATATCAACAGCAATCCATGTATGTATGTACGTATGTGTGTGTGTACATACGTAAGTAGTACTTATGTACTTATGTACTTATCTAGTTACGTTCTTACATTCTTACTTTACCTACTTAGTTACGTACTTGCATACTCATGTATTTAGGTATTTACTTATTTACTTACGTCCATTCTCAATAACCCAGGTATAAAATCCAACAGTGTTCAGTCAGGTTATCTGGACGGTTTCTTTTTTCTGTTCTTTTTTGTGGTGGGGGAAAAAAAGAAGAAGAAAGAAACCATCCAGATTACCTGACTGAACATTGTTGGATTTTATACCTGGATTACTGAGAGTGGACTTTGGTGTTTTGAACCAGTTTGACATGACTGTCGCGAGGGAGATGGCTGGCACCGGAGGAGAGTGTGTATCCCAGAGGCCATCTTAGCACCAACATAACATTTTTTCCCCCCATTTTGGAGTAAGCTGTTAGGGGAGAAGCATTTTTGCTTGGTGTTTCTCAGACTGACGAAGCCTTCCGGATGGAGGGCGAAACGTCTCAGCACACACAAAAAAAGAAACTGTCCAGATGACCTGACTGAACATTGTTGGATACTTATTTACTTACATACTTGTTCTCTGTTTTCCCTTTCAGAATCTGGATTTAACTTTTTTTATTTTTTTATTTTAGAAGTTGTGTTTTTATGGTTTATATATTTTATATGTTTCATGCAAGCCTGGTGATTCTTCATTATTGAAAAAGTGAAAAAAGTTTTGGGGGAAAAAAATCACAGTAATGTCACTCGATTTTTGATATGTGCTGCTGACTATCCATGCTGCTGATTATTTCATGTTGCTGTGCTCAATCGTACTCATCTGCTTACACAGACTCATGTTCGTGCTGCTGTTGTTCAGCATATTGTTTTTGTACTATTAGTGCTTAGCATATTCTTAGTTTAGTGTATTTGTTAGTTCATATGGATGCAACTGGGACCCCGTGCGCACAGTTTCGTTCCACCACATATACCACATGCAATACGAATGACAACAAAGAAACCTTGAGCTTGACCTTGAAAATGTGTTTTCTTAGTTTCTTGAGTTTCTCAGTGTGTACATCTTTTTTTTTTTCCCAAGGTTTGACCAAATTATCTCCAACTCCATCATTTCTCAACATAAGATCTAAGCTTCAGTTCACTCTGCATGTCTCAGTTCTCAGTTCTGATAGTTTGTTCAAATGAGACTTTTTGCCCTGGTTATTGACACAAGTTAAATGCAGCCTTTATCAGACCAGTACCAATATTTAGAAAGGAAGGTGAGAAGTCACATGCAGTACACTGTTTACAGAAGTAAATGTGAATGCTACAAATGTTCAGTCTTATTTATAAGACTGAGCTGAATACAGCATCTCAGACTGAGGAAGTCTTTCGGACGAAAGATGAAACGTTTCTACAATTTTTTGTTTTTCTTTGTTTTGTTTTGTTTTGGTTTGTTTTTTGAATGTCCAGAAGACCAGACTTAGCTTTTTTAGATTTTTTTTACCAGGATTATTGAGCATGCATCAGGGTATTTATCTGCTATGCTCGTTTGGAACAGTGTTTACATTAGATCTTGCCCTTTCTTGTCAACTCCAATGCAGAATGGCACTTTCTGCAACAGGAGTGATGTCCATCAAGTAGGTGATGAATAAACTCATGTACTGATCTCCTCATGCTAGTATCAGTACAGTACAGTACAAATGTTGGTCATCCTTCCGTCAGACTGTCCATCGGCCTCTTTACCCACTTCTTCCTTTCTGGGTTGCTGGTGCCCATTGGTGGTCACAGTTACGCTAATGCCTAATAGCTAACTTAAAAAAAAACAAACAAAAAACTTTTTAAACTTTTTTTTGTTTTGTTTAGCAAATAACCAATCTTGCTAATTTTGCACACCATTAATAGAATTAGCTTCCTCTGAATGAGGTTTAGCCAATTTTAAGTCCACTAACAAAATTCACAAGCTTGTTCCTGTCAGTTGTGGGCGTGTCTTGAAGAGTCCGTTTGGCACACTCATGGCTTAATCCATTTATATGTGATAAGAAGTTATTGCTCGGCACAGCCGCAGCTAGCTGAATAGCATTGTGTCCCTCTGCAGTTTGAATTGTGTTCACTTCACTTGCGAAGTGTTCAAGTGACTCTCGTTATGGAAGCTGAAGACGACGTTTTTGTTTGGCCTGATGATGATTGGCGTGTTGAGGAGTGTACAGTAATGGCTGTCGGTGAGGCAGGGTTTGCTCAGGTTGAGAGCCCGGAGTCTCAGAACCTGTGGACCCACCTGCATGACTGCTATGTTCTTTAAGCAAGGGACAAGTAGAAAAACAATATCATGTACTGCCAGTGCATCATGTTCCATACCATACCATACCTTTTATTTATAGAGTACTTAAAACAGCGACAAGGCCAACCAAAGTGCTGTTCAAACAAACAAACAACAGGCAACACATAGTCAACATACACAATGAATCACAAAAAAAAATAAATGCATAAATAAAAAAACAGAATATAGCCATAAAATCGTCACAGATAATAAATATAACGACCAAACACAGATCATCTGGTGTTGAAAGCAACAGAATAGTAGTGGGTCTTTAAACGGGATTTGAAAACCGAGAGGGGTGGGGCCTGTCTGACAAGCAGAGGTAACTCATTCCAGAGTCTTGGTCCTGCTACAGAGAAGGCTCTGTCACCTCTGCGTTTAAGACGAGTTCCTGGAACTGTGAGAAGTAACTGGTCCGCTGACCTCAGTGAACGCGGTGGGACATACGGCTGTAGCAAATCAGAGAGATGGGGGGACGAGACTGTTCAGTGATTTGTAGACATACAGGAGAATTTGGAACTGCATTCGAAGCTGAACCGGCAGCCAGTGCAGGGAGGCCAAGACTGGTGTAATGTGCTGTCTTTTGCCTGTACTGGTTAAAAATCGGGCTGCCGCGTTCTGGACCAGTTGTAGTCGTGCAATGGTGGTCTGATTGATACCAAACAGGAGTGAGTTGCAGTAAACAAGCCTAGATGTAATAAATGTATATCCAGGTTATTTTGGGATAATATGGGCTTCAGCTTTAGACAGTCGCCTCAGAACTGGACAAAAACAGGATTTAACGATCATGTTTACATGACCAATGCAGACATGTTCCTCTTTTCAGTACATCACTTTACAACCTTGTTGTTTGGCTGTTTTTTAAATTACCATTTTCTTTCATGTGTTCTTCTCAATTACTATGCTTTTCTGATTGTCCACTGTTGTCATCGCTCTGTTAAATCAGGTCTCTCTTGTAAATGAGTCCCTGAGGCTCGACGGGACTAAGTGTATAAATAAAGGTTGACTGAAACTCTGAAGAGAACCTTGTTCTCCGTCTTATCTAGGCGATGCTTGATGAAGAAACAGTAGTAAAGCCAGATCTCAGCCTGTGTGCAGGCCTCACCTCCCCCCTCTGTAACCCCTGTCACCCTGTGAGGGCGCAGTGCAGGCTCTCAGGAAACTTGAGCCCTTGTGGGCCATCTGGATCTCACATTTCACAACAAAGCAACGCGCTCAGATGTGTGGCCTCTGTGCTGTCAGAAGACACCATCTCCTCGCTCAAAGCCACTTCTTTCAAACGCCTTTTGTCACTGGTGCACGTGCAGGCTATTTGTATTTATGGAAAACAAACAAACAAACAAGCAAACAGTTTGTTAAAAGCAGCTGCTGCAGACTGCAACGTGTCTTGCCTTTTGCTGAGGGTCCCGGACGGGGTCCTGTCCCTCTGCCTGCGGTTCTTGAACCAGTTGCTGACCTGGGTGAGGGACAGTCCGGTGACTTTGGCCAGGTTCTTCTTCTCGTCCGGGGTCGGGTACCTGTTGCTCTTGTAGCACTCCTTGAGCGCGTTGCGGGACTTCTCCTTGAAGCAGTACACGGTCTCCTCGCCGTCCCAGATGGTTTTGGGCAGGGGGAACTTCTTCCTGAGCCGGTACTTGTCCACGGCGCCCAGGCTGCGGCCCCGGGACCTCTCCGCCTCCTTGTAGCGGGCTCTGAGGTACAGGTCCTGCAGGAAGCCGTGGTTGGACGGGTGGAAGTCGTGGCTCTCCAGGATGGCGTAGAGCTCCTTGAACTCGTCCCGGTGGAAGGCCACCAGAGCCTGGGCCTTCAGCAGGGTCTCGTTGCCACGTAGCAGCTCGGACGAAGGAGGTACGGTGGAGAGAAATCTCCACAGGCGATCCACATTGCCCGCCTGCAGAAGGGCCTCGCAGAGACACGAGACCTGGTCCGTGGAGAAACTCAGCGCCGACTTTTGGAAGCTTTGGAGCAGCTGTTCCGAAACCTGGACGGAGTCTTTCTCTTTTGTGGGCTCCTCTGGGCTGCTTTCTGATTGTTCTGTGGACTCTGAAGACAAGGAAGCCATTTTCACTTTAACTTTTTTTTTTCCCCCACTAGTGGTTCCTCCTCCCCCCTCGTCTCTCCCTCCCACCCTGCCTCTGAGTTTTCCCGTCCTCCGCAGCCTGCGAGCCAAAAAGCAGGCGCGTGCCTCCGCCAGGGACAATGAGTCCTGGTTGTAGGTTACGGAGCTAAACTTTCGAAAATTAAACATGTAACTGTTGTAGGCATGACAAGTTTAGCTGGAATTGATTTTTAATTCAAATGCAAGTAGTCTTCTTGATTTGTGGCTGATATCCAGGGGCGCCACCATGAGGGGGGACAGGGGGGGCAAAGGCCACAGGAGAAGCCAAACTTTTTTTTTCATTCATTCAACCTTTATTTATATTTATTTATTTTATTTAGAAATTTATTCATTTCATCAAAAACAACATTACTATACAGGTAGTCCTCGGGTTACGACGGAGTTCCGTTCCTGTGCGGCGGCGTAAAGTGAATTTGACTTATGTCGGAACATACGTACATACTACAT